>JAGGAT010001225.1:0-10165 GCA_017657195.1 Termitomyces sp. T70a | reverse complement strand
CATCGACTGGCACGCGCCCCATTCTTCTAAGTTTGCCTTAGTCTCGTCTCCGGGCATCCCCCCGTCGACTCGACCCCCCCCCACTGAATAACCCCCGAATAGACCCGTCCCCGGGACTCCACTCCCCATCGTCTCATGCCCCGGACCCCCCTCCGGAGCCCTCGACGCCGCGTCCACGTAGTTCGGCACTCGCTTGCACCTCGTAAGGTCGTTGCTTGCTAAGAAAGGCCCCCGGGTCAGCGGAACCTGACAGAGCTGACTCCTTGTTGTAGAATTCTCCTTGGGCACTCTGCACACCTGTTCATGTCAAGGTGCACCAGCTCCAACTTCTGAGCTTCTCTGGAGCTCAGGCTGGTTCATTGCCCATCTCATACTAAGGGTGACTACATCAGTCTCTCTGCTTTGTATTGATGGATGACCATCATTAGATGGACTCATGGGAGTGGTGGAAAAAAGGCTACCTGGCATTCCTCCACCTCATACACCCACAGCACTATGTGACATGGTATCACTAGCAACCCTCCATGGAGCATTCTGCAATGCTCGACTTGCTAAGCTCCTGGGATCCTTTTCAAATATTCCTTATTCTGTGGACATTGCTATGCCCACAGATGTGAATAATGTTACCACTTAACCTTGATACAATCAAACTGTAATTTGAACTTCCTTAACAAAGTTTGGTCACTTGCTATAGCAAAAAAGTCAACATAGATTGAGTTAGAAAAATGTAATGGTGCTTATGGAGCCACTCATACACACACTATAAGTCAGAACCTATCTATTGATTCTGGCTATGGTGGTGCAAAAAAAGACTATTGGGATTCCAACTATGTGACCTCAAACTAAATATGGTATCATAGATTAGATATATCAAGATAATTAAGTACAATAGGAGGGTGCAGTGTAATGACCTCAGCTGTTACACACTTGGTAAAGTCATGGTTTGATATTGTCCACAACACCTCAGATCAGGGTTAGTTTCAGAGATAATTGTGTCATGTTGGATACATTGTTTACTACTATCTAATTTATTCATTTCAAAAGCCTTAAGAGCATCTGGTGGGAGAGACTCATGTGCCAAAGACTGATCAAGAATAAAGAGAGCATGGCAGCTAGGATGCTGCTTCTTAAAAATTTTAATAGCATGCTCTACTTGCACAAGGAGCTGCTTAGCATCCCACCATGAATCACCATTTGACCCTGGATAGATGATCTTCCAAGCTTTATCAAGAATATTGCCATCTGATCTGCATCAAAGTGAATGAGGCATCCAGTTTCTGGGCTGATGAATTCTGAGACATAGATCAAGCACCCATACCCTTTCTTCTGAAGCATTGTTTGATTGAGCTTCAGTCTGCAAGGGTTTATCAAAGAGCAGCACTTGTTTTAATTGATTGTGACTTACCAAGACTGCAACTTGTATTTATTCACTGTGAAACAAGGCTCATCTTGAAGTAATGGTATGATCTCCTTTTTACCATGTTTGAGGCTTGGTGAGACCCTCTTGAGCTCTGGTCCTTCATACTTGGCCATACAAGCCTTATGCCTCCATCTTTGGTAAAAACACTTTTTTCAATACCTTCCTGCTCATGACTATCCATATAGACACTCTTTCAATGCAGCATCAACTTTCATTCCAACTTGGAAAGCCATTGACATGCTGTGTGTTTACATAATAGAAGTTTGGAATTGATGTTGAGAGCAGGAAGGATATCATTGTTGGCAGCTTTGAGGAGCTTTGGGCTAATAGTTCTAGCAGCTTGGAGGTTGAGCCAGGTATAAACAACATGCTGAACACATTCATCAGATAATAATGTGCAGGCTTGTTGAGTTTCTCCCCTCCTTTTTTCTGGCAGCTGCTCCCACACCTCATAATAATGGACAAGTGCACAAATCTCTTGAGCAAAGTATGTCCCTTTTGAATTCTTCCACTGCTTTGCCATCTTCTTACTGGCAACAATCCAACCATATCTCTTTAGCATCAATGTCATGAAGTTTTGATGTACCATTAATTTGTTGATCATCAATGTTGACATTGTCTTTGACCTCTTCTCAAGACCCTCCTTCACTTGCTCTCATAACTCTGCCCAACTTTTTATATCTTTGAAAGTGGGGTGGACAGCTTCATCTATTTCTTCCTTGAAGGTTTTGTCAATCTCATCTTGAGGGTTGGGTGAAAACTCCTCAAATTTGGATGGCTCTGGACTCAGAATTGTAATCTCAACACTCTCCTGCCTAATAACCATTTCATCTTCAACCTGTTCCTCATCTTGGTTAGGTAGAAAACTTGATGTTCTTGTAAAGCTAAAAATATAATGGCCAAGGTTGTTACACTGCACCTTCCTCCTGTATTTAATTATATTCATTATCTAATTTACAATCTATATATAATGCAAAAACTCCTGGGAATTTATGAGTGCTGATATAAAATTTGTCAGCACTGACCAAGGGTAGCGGCATACAGTTGGCTTATTTTTATCTATATAGAATGCAACAAGTGTTTTGTGGGAATTGATGACATGATTAAGGCTGACCAAGACTTACATAATAAGATAGTATTCAGATTTTTTTAGGGTAATAATGGCATAGAAAGTGCTTGAAAAAATTTGAAAAAATCAGGAAAAATTCAGGGGCCATAGATACACTGATTGCATTGTTTTTGAGGTTTATAAATGCTAAGAAAAATGAGAAAAATTCAAGAAAAATTTGATTCAGCTTAAAGTAACACTTTGAGAGCTGAGATTTGTGAAACCAAATACAGTGAGGTTGAGGCTGGGATTAAGCCTTGAGTTACTTGCACATACTTGGAGCCCTAACTGAACAAAGTGAGGTTTGGGTGGAGGCTGAGTTGAGGGGAGGTTGGGGGCAAAGCGCCCAATGAGCTATGAAATTTGTGCTGAAGGCACAAATCATAGCTTGTCTCTATATAATGTGACGACCATTTTGTGGAAACAATGGATGACTAAAAATTGGTCAGCAGTGACCAAGAATCTTCCTTTTAGGGTAACAATATAGAAAGTGCTTCAAAAAATTTTGGGAAAAATCAGTGAAAAATCAGGAAAAATTAAAGAGCTATTAATACACTGATTGCATTTTTTTTTAAGAGCTGAGATTTAAGCACTTGAGTTGCAAAAACCAAGGCCTTGACTGAATGCAGTGAGGTTGAGGCTGGGAATAAGCACTGAGTGAGTTACTTATACATACTTGAAGCCCTAACTGAACAAAGTGAGGTTTGAGTGGAGGCTGAGTTGGGGGGGGGTTTGGGGGTGAAGCCCCCAATGAGTCTCTATAGAATGGGACAACCATTTCATGGGAACTGATGCAATGACTAATGCTGACCAAGGCTGACCAAGAACTTTTCTTTTAGGGTAACAACACAGAAAGTGCTTGAAAAATTTTGAAAAAATCATGGAAAAATCAGAAAAAATTCAAGGGCTATTGGTACACTGATTGCATTGTTTTTGAGGTATATAAATGCTTGAAAAATGTAAAAAATCTAATTTAGCTTACAATAACACATTGAGAGCTGGGATTGAGCACTTGAGCTGTGAAAACTGAGGCCTTGACTAAACGCAGTGAGGTTGAGGCTGGGATTAAGCACTGAGTTACTTATACATACTTGGAGCCCTAACTAAACAAAGTGAGGTTTGGGTAGAGGCTGAATTGGGGGGGTTTGGGGCAAAGCCGAGCTATGAAATCTGTGCCTTTGGCACAGATCATAGCTCATACCATATTTAGTTAAGGTCACACCTATGTGACCTCAATAGTCTTTTTGCACTACCATAGCCAGAATCAATAGATAGGTCCTGACTTATATTATGTGCATGAAAGGCTCCATAACAACCTTTACATTTTTTCAAGTCAATCTACATTGACTTTTTGCTATGGCAAGCAACCAAACTTTGTTAAGGAAGTTTGAAACTTAGTTTGATTGTATCAATATTAACTAGTAATATTATCTAGGTCTGCAGGCATAGTGATGTCCACAGAATGGGGAGTACCTGGAAAGGATCCTGGAGGCTTGGCAAGTGGAGCATTGCAGAATGCTCTACAAGAAATAGGTAGTGATGCCATGTCATGCAGTGCCATGGGTATAAAAGGTGGAGGAATGCTAGATGGCCTTTTTTTAACTACCCACATGAGACTATTTAATTATGGTCAACTATCAGTACAAAGTGGGGTGACTGAGGTAGTCACCCCTAATACAAGTTGGGTGATGAACCAGCCCAAGCTCCAGAGGAGCTCAGGAGTTTGGAGCTGGTACACCTTGATGCACCTCAACAGGTGTGAAGGGTGCCCAAGAAAAACTCTACAAAGAGGAGTCAGCTCCATTGCAGGCTGGCCCATTGTCTGCAACAGGGCAAAGAATGAGGTTCTCAGCCTACATTGAGATGATCTCTGAAAATGCTCCAGATACCTTAAATACAGATCAAGAGACTAGCCTAGATAATATACTCAACTAGAGAGTCCTTGCATTTTGGAGGGATCATGGAGAGGTTCTCAAAACTTCTACTAGGCAATATTTAGCTGTGCAGGTAGCTAAACATATTGCTATTCAGCAAAGCTTGGGGAATAATATCATCTCTAAAGCACTGGAAGAGTTTATTGAGCTCTATATTGCTTTTCTGAATCAGGAGATAGAAAGATTACCTCCAGAGGAAGCAGCAGTGAGGATTGCAAGTATCCTCTGCATGGCCTTCACTTTTACCAAAATTGAATGCCATGCTATTACTGTCTCCCATCAATAAAGCCTTTTCTCTGCTCCAAGCTTCTCAGCAGCCTGGGGAGATGCCACAGAATTTTGCAGTTAGACAGGCTGCAATGGAGCATCAACAGAGAGCAGCATTAGGTACAATTGTACCTAATAATGCCACTTTGACTGAAAGGGGGTCTGCCCCCAATCATGGCCTAATATGGTGCAATGTCCTCCAGCAATGGGGCTTGACATAGGATAACCATGTCATTCTTTAACAGTTCTATGAGAGTGATCTAAAGAACTATGGCTAGTCCATTATTGATGACTAGAGTGTTAGGTTCCTTGGAAACACTGCACTAGACACTCAGCTAGAAGAGGGGAGCCAGATTGACCCCTTGCTATAATGAAGCAGGAGCAGGAAAAGGCTCCTCTGTGAGATCCAGATGCTCAGAGAGGATCTCCCTCATTAGTATGAGCTGCAATAGACCCAATTAGGTGCTTGCAGAGTGCAGGAATGAGTCTGAGGATGGCCAACAGGAGCTATCCAGCCCTGCAGTACCCTCTTATAAGTATGCAGGTGCAGCAGTTGAAGAGGTATAGTATGCCTTCTCAGCATCAAGAGTGGCTTGCTACTCCTGGAGTAGAAGAGGCCTACAAGCTCCATCAGCAAACAATGCATGATTGTTTACATGCAATAATTGAACAGCTTTTAGCTGTTTTGAGTAGTGATGCATGAGAGGGTAAAACCCAAATGACCTGAATTGTTGAAAGTGGTCACATCCTATGCAGAATTGTCCAAGTTCAGTGAACTTCAAGGCTGGCTGATGAGTGTTTGCATAAATCATGCCATGGCCCAGCTAGGTTTGCTTTCATAGACTACTTGAGTGCACCAGCCCTCAAGTGGTACCTGTGCCATGTAATACATGTGAATAGAGCACAGACTCATTAGATATTTGAGGATATAGTCCTCAGCTTGTACAATTGATATGTACAACCCTTGACCATGCAGAATGCTTGTGATGCATTCTGCAAAGTGAGGTATACATTGGATGAGAGTGTACAGGGCTTCTATAATGCCCTGAATGGATCAGGCTCAGAATATAGCTGTGTTCCTGAATAAGTTCACTTTTCAAGAGCAATTTCTTAGAGAGGATTCTCTCTGACATGTTGTTCATGCTCATTTATAATGGAGGATTAACCCCAGAAACACCAGTGATGAGTTTGTGTCTGAAGCTAAAGCCTATGAGAATGGTCTTAAAACTGCTGTGCAGTATTTAGAGTACAGCAAGAATTGCTCAGGTCATAATGGACCTATCACCAACAAGTGGAGTGATGCAACACCACTCTGTAGAGAAGCAGGTCAGGAACCTATGGTGTCCTTCAAACCCCAAGTGCCACTTATAGCACCCCAAGGAGTAGCCCATGTAGCACCAAAAAATTGTGCTTTGGGAAAGCCATGACCTGTAGGAGACTGGCTGCCTAAAATGGTAACTAGCACAGTTGGTCACCCCTCTAAAGACAGCAAACTTGTAAGAGTGACCTCTGGAAGCTATGGCTCAATTACACAGCTGGCAGAGAGAAATCCAAAGAGTGTATTAGTGTATATATAAGTAATTAATAAGAGCTGCATACCTGGAAGAGGAAAATCCAAAGAGAACAAGTCTAAGGAATCACCTTGCCAGATGCTCAAAAGAAATAAAAAATAAGTCACATGATATATAAGTCACATGTAATGGTTACATGTCCAGACCACCTGTTTGGGTCACATATCTGAGTCATATGTCTAGGTCACATGTGCAGCTGAGTCTGAAAAGAGGGAGTAAATGATGGCTTGATGGCTGAAATACTCCCTCTTTTGAAACTCAGACCAATTTGATGTTTGAGGGAGTTTGGCATTGGGCTGAGTAAATCAAAGGAGTATGGCCTGTGCTATCCCCCAACCAAGTAGGCAGAAGTCTAGAGGGTTGAGAGCAAGGCTGAGAAGTGAAGGAATAGATGTGAAATGGGTAGAGAAAGGATGAAGAGATAGACAAGAAATAGATGTGAAATGGTAGTTCTCTGATAACACCTTCAACAGTGTGTTACAATTGTAGCAAGACTGGTCACATTGCTCATGACTGTGAAGAGCCATGTAAGGCAGCTCCACATGTGTACATGAGGGCAGTGCACATAGTAGTGCCCTCAGAAGGACTAGAAGAGAAGTAGGAGCATGAGAAATTGGAGATGAGGCCAAGGACTCAGAACCAGGATCCCTGGGTCAGGAGCAATACATCAACTTTGAAATGTATAATAATGAATATTACACTTATGATAGTAATAGTGATGGACTTCATGCCCTCACTGACTATGGACCTGGAGAGGGGCAATGTGAGGACTCCCCTAACTGAGTGCAGATGTGCAAGGTTAAGTTGCTTGTGGACAAGTCCACAATGGATAGACTGTTGGTCTCTATTGCCACCAAAGAGTGTTTGATAACCTGGGTCAAGATTAATGAGCACAAAGAATGGACTTTGTGGGATTTGGAGAACACTACTTCAGGGCCCACCCCCACATTTGCCCATATAGCAGGAGTAAGAGTAGCCATGCTAGCTACCCTGATTACCTTGCAATTGAAAATGATTGGCAGTCAGTCAATTGTGAGTGACCATTGAAGTGACACAGGAGTATGGCAACATCATTGATGGAGTGCTATTCTGGCACAGAAGGTAGGGATGGATGAGTCAGACAGATAGCTACATTGCTTCTGGACAGCAGAGAAGCATTGTGACAAAAGGCTGCTATGAATTGCAGATGGCAGTAGAGCCCCCAAAGCAGAAAAGGCTGACAAGTTGCTTGTAGTGCATGCTGGTAGCAGTGCACCAACATATTATGTAGGATCCCATGCCACTAATAAAGAGTATCAAGATACTCTTTGACAGGAGGGGGAAAGTCAGGCAAGGAAGATCAGCAATCTTCAAAACCTAGTATAGAAGGCCAACTAGAGGATGAAAAGTTGCTCTGGAGACAAATTTGAGATGTGCCAGTGTCCAAATTTGTGATGGACTGGTATATTGACCCAATGGATAAGTCTATTGCAGTGTGGCCCCAGAGGAGATATCAGAACCCAGTGTGTTCTGATGGATCTCTGAGCAAATAATGGAGCCAAAGATGCAGCTCAATGTCCCAGACAAATGTGAGATCCATCTGGCAGTGCTGTAAGAAAAGTATGAACAGACGACAGCTATACATATAGAGGCCAAGGAATATTGTATTTCTTGGGCTCAGAAAGAGAAGCGGAGAGCTACACTGATGCAGGATAATATCCCATATCCACAGCAGCAGTGGTATAACCAGTACCAGGACATTATAAATGGCACAAAGGAGGAACTACCTCTATGGAGAGAGGTTCATCATGAGATTAACCTCATTAAACAAGTTGAAGCAGTACTCATACTTTATGCTGAGATGTCTACAATCTTCACAGGACCAGCTCAGAGCAAAAATTGAATACTATGTGTGGGCTAAGTAGTGGGAGATGTGTGTGGCTGATCAGGCTGCACCCTTGCTTTGTATTCTAAGGAAGGATAGGACCTTGCAAACAGTGCTAGATGCTTGCCAGTGTAATGACAATATGGTTAAGAGTGTCATACTCTTGAAATCAAAAATTGAACCTCACAAATGCATACAAATAAGTGCAGATACATCTATTGGACATACCCAAAACTGCATTTATGATGATAACAGTGACATATTTCAGTCATATTATGCAGATTGGTAACTGCAATGCACCAGCTACCTTCCAGCATCTCATGATGTCCATATTTAGAGACATCATCAGACAATGGATGCATGTGTATCTAGACAACATATTCATCTACTCAGACTTGATTGAGGAGCATGAGAAGCATTTAGGCATAGTTTTTGAGCAACTATGCGATAATAAGCTGTACCTCAAATAGAAAAAGTGTGAACTTTACTGGAGTGCATAGAATGCTTATGGCATATTATAAATAACCAGGATATTTATCCTGATGAGTCTAAGCTAACAAGGATCCAGGAATGGTGCATTTTATAGAACCTATCATAATATTCAATGCTTTGTGGGACTGGTAAACTATATCAGCAACTTTTTGCCTGATATATTAGCATATACTGGTCCTCTTATAGTGATGACACAGAACAGGTTGCCCTTTCATTGGTGACCCCTTCACCAGCAATGCTTCAATATAATCAAGCATATCTGTAGTGAAATGCTAATCATTTGACTTATCAATCCTTGGAAAGAGAATCCTATTTGGCTGATATGTGATGCCTCAAAGACAAGAATTGGTGCAATGTATGAGCAGGGGCCTACCTGGCAGACCTGCAGGCCTGCCGGGTTTATGTTCAAGAAGTTCACTAATGCACAGCAGAATTATGCTGTGCATGAACTTGAAATATTGGCTATACTAGAGGCTCTCCTCCACTAGGAGAATAGTTGGGCTATAAGATTTATGTTATCATAGACTATAAGACCCTTGAGTTTTTCAAAACTCAACAGAATCTGTCCACACATCAACAATATTGGATTGACTACATATCCAAGTCCAACTTTGACATAACATATGTCAAAAAAGAACTTAGCAAAGTAGTGGACTGCTTATGTTCAAGGATATACACCACATTTATGACTATATGTGTGCAGATGCTAGGATAGATCCTGAGGGAGATGATTTGCCCCTCAATGGATGTCTGAGCTGCAGGTGCATATAGGGCAGTTGCAGGCATGTGTGGATATCAGGATAATTCACACTAGACCACTACAGGATAGGAGAGAGCCTCATGATTATGAGGCTCAAGCTCTTGATGGAGGACAGGAGGATGGCTCAAGCCTCCTGCCTGTAGTTGAGGATGTGGATGGTCACTTGGGCAAGGCCTTGGAGGCCTCATCACTAGCCATCATTCCTTGCAACTACTCTGATGCTAGCTTCCATAGGAGGGAGATACAGGGTATGCTAAAGATACTCTGTTCTCTACTACACTCCACTCTGATGGAACATATAGATAACCTTGCCAAGAGATGCCCCACTGATGACCAGGTCACTTCATAGTATTGGGTGGCCTGGAACTAGTGGCAGCTCATGGAGCTCAAGTGTGACCTCTGATGAGCTGCTGCCCCTGCACATGTAACATGACCTCAGCCTCCAATTCCTTGCTTCTGGATATGGTTCAAATTGATATATTAATCAAAAACCCGCTGAAGTCAATCTAGAGCTCCTAGGTCAAAGAATCCACTTGCTGGGGATTCCGCACCGTGGCAATCAGATTGCTTGCCCAGTGTCCTCAAAAACCTCTCTTTTTATACCATTCTCCTCCCCTCCGGACCGTTGTTCCGTCTGCGTATTACCGTGTCTCAGAGCGCGGGTTGTCGCCATCCTTTGTTCATACTTTGTTCGTGTCTTAGCCTGTTCCGTCCGGTGTCCGCATGGTTTCTGTTCTGTCATCCTCCCT
>JAGGAT010001224.1:0-10196 GCA_017657195.1 Termitomyces sp. T70a | reverse complement strand
GCAAGAGACCAGCTCCAGAGTCTTCCATTGGCCTGGGTGTCCAGCAATGTGGGAGTCATGGTGCTGCTCAACAATGCACTTTTGAAGTTTGGGAACATTAGAGACATAGATGCAACCTCAAAAAGTGAGGAGGCCATTGTCTAATGCCCACTCACTGGCATGTACTGACCTTACTCCACTTGTCTGCTTAGCTCACAATGCTCAGGCAGCCTTGGCCACAACATCCTCCTGGGCACCTTCCCTATTGCCTCAATAGATTTCTTAAAAAATAGTTACTTCTTCACCTTGAACTGCTATGCCCTCCATGGCTTGAATAGCAAAGAGCTCAGGTCAAAGAAGAACAATATTGCTGTTGTTATTTGCTCTGGATCTGTGATCAGCCTGCTGGGATAGTGCATCAGGCTTGCCCATGCTTCATTTTGGCTTGTGATGTAGAGAGAAGTCAAAGTTGGCCAGATATAGGAACCATCAAGCTTGCTGGTGGTTGAGCTTCTTAGCAGTCTAGAAGTACTCAAGGTTCTTGTAGTCTGTCCAAACTTCAAACTTGTACTGAGCACCCTCAAGGAAGTGCCTGTTAGTCGTTCAGATATTAGTGCACCATCGACCCTTGAGTCTGTCCCATCACAACCATTGTCCACTATCATTGTCTAACTCCTTTTTCCCCTTCACGTATATCACACTGGCCACAATGTGGCCTTCCATTGTCACTAGAACGTATATATACCAACGTCGTACTACAAACACCCTCAGTCAATCGTATATTGAACTGAGGGTGAGTTACTACTGTTATATCTTCAACCGTATAAGCGCTCACACTACTGTACAGATTATATAGACTTACTTATATTCTGTCAGGTAGCTATAGTCAATCGTATATTGAACTGAGGATTATAGACTTACTTATATTCTGTCAGTATGCTTTTAGGTGTCGAGTTCTAACAGTGCCGCTATTCTTTGAAGGACTAAATGATTGCAAGCATCTTCTTGTCATAGATCTCCTAATTGCACTTTACTGCATTCAGACTTTTGAAATAGAATGCAACAGGGTGCCATTTGCCATCCTTCTTAGACTGTTGAGACAAGACTGCTCCAGTAGCAAAGTCTGAGCTGTTTGCTTCAACACAGAAGAAAAAGTTGTTGTTAGGAAAGAGAAACTGGCTTAGAGATCACTGCTTGTTTGAGGGCATCAAAGGCTGTCTGCTGTGCTTGGCTCCAGCACCAGGCAGTATTCTTGATCATGAAATCAAAGAGAGAATGGGCATGGTGAGAGAAGTTTTGGATAAACCTTCAATAGAAGTTGGTAAAGCCTAAGAAGGCCTGCACCTCCTTCTTGCTCTTTGGCTTGGGCCACTCCACCATATCAGCCACATTGACCAGATCCATCTCAGCCATTCTGTGAGAGATGATTTGCCCAGGATATTTGATCTTAGTCTGCTCAAACTTGCATTTCTCTGGTTTGAGGTAGAGCTGGTGCTGGCGCAGGCATTCCAAAATGAGACATGTAATGCATCAATGCTCTTCTAATGTCTTGGTATAGATGAGGATATCATTGAGGTATACACAGACAACACCTTCTGCAATGAGGTCTTGGAAGATGTTGTTCATCATCATCTGGAAGATGGCAAGGCTGTTGATGAGGCCGAAAAACATTACCAAAGGCTCAAAGAGTCCACAATTAGTTTGGAATGCTGCTTTCCACTCATTTCCTTCTTTGATGCACACATTGTTATAGCCCCATTGGACATCTAACTTGGTAAAGTAGTGCACACCACAAAGGTTGTTGACAAGTTCAGAGATGAGTGGCAAGGAGTAGCAATTCTTCACAGTTATTGCATTTAGAACTCAATAATCCTGAATCAGACAAAGCAATCCATCCTTCTTCTTGATGAAGAAGACTAGAGAGGCCATTGAAGACTTTGAGGGGCATATTCAACCAGAGTCAAGATTCTCCTGCAAGAAAGCATCCAGCTCATTCTGCTCCCAAGGAGCTAAAGGATAAACCTTGCAGCTAGATGGTTCTGCAGCAGGAGTGAGCTCAATAGCATGATCCCACTTTTTGTGCTCAAGAAGAAAGTCAAATGATGTCTTGGAGAAGACATTTTCAAAGTCCTGGAGATGATGAGGAACTGCATTCTGAAATGGCTTTAGTGCAGAGTTGGCAGCAAATGCCTGGGCTAAACGTTGTGAGGTAGTCTGACTGGCCCAAATCTCCTCCATTGTCAGAAGGGGCTGCAGAGTGGTTGCATAAATCCTATCACCTGCTTCAATAGCCTCGTCAGGAGACTCTGAGTCCAGAGCAGCAATGAACTCCCCTTCACGTCTCTCTTTCTGCTGAGTTTCACACCACACACCTTTGACATCCTCATAGAGGGCCTCTCTAGGAGGGAATGCCAGGGGTGGGGAATTCAGCAGGTTGAGATCAGCAAAGGGAAGGTATCCAGCTCGACATGCTTAGATGGCAACACACTCATGGACTAGTGCTCTGTGCTTTTCTTGTGCTTCCTTAGCACAGGTGGAACATTGTCAAGGGCAGTGACTTATGTGCACTTCACTCTTAGCCCAGTCAATCTCAGAGTTATAATCTTGAAGCCAAGTGAATCCAAGTATCATATCTTGTTCTCCAAGGCTAGTAACTGCAAAGACAGTATACTCTGCATAAGTGTAATAGCAAAGAACTAGATCTACTACAGAGCGTATGGATCTAGCTTCATTGAGAGTGCCATCAATGTTGTAGACTGGGATGGGGTGCAAGAGGGGCTGAGTGGTGAGTCAATGCTTTTCTACATACTTAATATTCACAAAGAGTTTGGTAGCTCCACTGTCCAATAGGGCCACTAGACTCTAGCTCTGCTGAGTGTTGGTCATTTCAATCTCCACATTTAGATGCAAGGAGTTGGGAGATGGAGTGGCAGCAACTACATATTGATGGAGGAGACGCCGTTTTTAAGCTGGAGTGTATCATGACTCGCACCAACCCCAGGCCCTGGACACTCACGCAACTACCCTAATCACACCAAGACATCAGGACCCTTGTCAATGACTCAAGGGACACACCCTCCATCAACTCCAGCACTCCAGCACTCCAGCATGCCACCCATCAACCCCAGTGCCTGCCTCGCACTAAGTTACCTCAATCAACCTGCCTACCCAGCCAACCAACCCTGACCACCCACCAATTACCTGGCTTCTTGCACAATCATCCCCAAATGTCCTGCATGATTATCTCTGGCACCATTTAGCACTTCAGGTACACAGCCCTGCACGCTGGCTCTGATTGACATTCCTAGGACTGAACCTCCCCAAACCAGCCCCAGACCTCACTATTTAAACTCATAGGTAGTGATCCATTACAGTAGTCTTGATATTACCTTTGCCATTACTCTGTTGTACTACTGTTTTGTATGAGCTTGTCTGTCTAACTTGTCTGTCAATCTACTTCTTTTCTCTCCAAGTCTCCCAGTCTTTCTAAGTCTCTTTCTCTCTCTTTGCCTCAGTCTCCAGGACTTTGTCTCAGTTTCCCAGTTCTTCCTACCTCACCCCACACACTCTCCTGCCCACTTCTCTTGTTTTTGGACTTTGCCTAAAACCCTGACCTCATCCTACTCATTTTCTGGTACTCCGTGCACCCCTGGAGCTCCTTCTGTCCTTTTTGGACTTCTTCCAGAACTCTTGCTCTCTGTCCAAGACTACTCCTTCAGATGTTGAGTCTGCCTAGTAAGGACCTGCTTGCAGTTGGAAGCCCCTATAGTTAGCAGAACCTGACAGAGTGCATGGACACTGTTTAGGAAAAGGAAAAGAGAGAGCCTCTATAGAGTTTTAGACTGGAGGTGTATTTTGTATGTTGAAGAGGGTGCTTACAGTCTCAGCCAGTAAGTCAATAGAAACGGATGGATTAGAATCTTCTACAAACAAACAAGCAAACCAATTAGCACTAAGCAATAGAGGTGCACAACTCATTTCTTGCTCCACTAAAAATCCTCCAAGTCAGAAGGGGAGCACTGAGAGATGATAACTCTAAAAGGGGAGACTCCTTGAACAACAGATCAGAGGAAGGGTTATCCAATGCATCTTTAACTGCAAGGAGTTGTACTAGTAGCTCCTCCTGCTCTGTGGTGGATAGATAGCATACTTCTAGTCCTAGAGGACAGTAGCGTGCAAAGTGGCCAGGCTTTCCATAGTGATGGCATAGCAATGGTGTTGACTGGCATTGGCAAGAGGCATCTACATCCATGAGTACTCCAGGAGGGAGTGGACAAGCTGGAGCTGCTGGTGGAGGAGCAGAGAACACTGGGTGAGTAGTGAGAAGTGGGCAGTGTAAATGATGTAACTCTTGCTTCAACTCCATGAGCTGCCATTGGTCTTGTGCTACCTTGTTCTCTAGTTGACCTTCTGCTAGGCTATTGATGCAATCTATGAGAGTGAGTGTAGACCATTTCAAAAGGTGAGGCATAGCTGTAGGCTATCAGGATAACCAGCTTGCTCTACCAGTGCATGGAAAGAGTTGATGTACTCATTAAAGAATTGCTTTTCTTGGCCATACTAGTCAAGGTTGCAAAAGGAGAGGGCAGCCATTTTTGCAGGATCCAGAGGAAAGAACTCAGCTTGAAAATCCTTCTCAAACTCCTCCCAGTTGGCAAAACTGGTCACTCCATCAGAACAATGAAAAACTCGGAGCGCATATGCAGAGGCATGACTAGTCTTCATGTAGAATAGGATCCAGGCATCCTTCAGAGTATCTGAGCTAAAGAATTCACCACTCAGTTGAATGTAGGTGAGGCAGGACTGAAGAAATCTTTCCCCCTGTTTATGGTCACTATCATACATATCTGGAAGTGCAGGCTGAGGAAGGCTTGCTAGAAGGCCTGACCAAAATAGTGTGCTTGATTTTTGTGATGCAAGAGCAGCTTGAAGAGTGGGAGATGGTAGAAAAAGGTGCTCCAAGAGAGCCTGGAGAGATTGAGAAATAGTATCTGTGACTTGACAAAGGTGTGAGAATTCTGTGGTATGGAGGATTAAAAAGGCTTAGGTGGATTGCACCTGAGTTTTCAGAGCAAGCAAGCAATTCCAGGCCTTGTCCTGAGAGGCATAGACAACCAAGGGAACACTTGAAATGGCTGGCTTAGTCATAGAAACTGTATAGGGTCTGCAAGGCAATGCAGTAGGAGAGGACTTTAAGGGGCTGAACAGAGTTCAAGCAGCTAAAAGGGGCTCCCAGATCAAAACCTAGAGACTTGCTCTGTTGTAAGAGCAATCTTTGAAAGCTATAGCTCAGTTACACAGCTGGCAAAGGGAGATCCAAAGTGTATTAGTGTATATATAAGTAATAGAAGTAAGTAATAACAACTACATACCTGGCAAAGGGAGATCCAAAGAGAACAAGTCTAAGGATTCACCTTGCCAGGCGCTCAGAAAATAAAAGTAAATCACATGATATATAAGTCACATGTAAGGATCACATGTCCAGATCACCTGCTTGAGGTCATATGTCTGGATTCCAGGTCTAGGTCACATGCCAAGGTCACATGTGCAGCTGAGTTTAAAAAGAGGGAGTAAATGATGGCAAGTTGGTTAGAAATACTCCCTCTTTTAAAACTCAGCTCAAGTTGACACTTGAGAGAGTTTGGCCTCAGACCAGGTAAATTCCAGAAGTGTAGCATATGCTATTCCTCAAACCAAGTAGGCAGAGATCTGGAGGGTTGAGAGCAAGGTTGAAAAGTGTCCAGAAAGTAGAGAACAGGGCTGAGAAGTAAAAAAGTAGTGGTGAAATAATAGTTCCCTGACAAGAACTTTATTGGTGGGATTGTCAGGGGACACTCTCTTTTCTCTCCTTCTACACTCCCTTTTCTCTCCTTTTCTCTTCCTTTTTCCTTTTCTCATCTCTTCTTTCCAGTGTCTCCACACTTATATTTATTTTATTGATTGACTTACCTTTAATTCAGGTTGGCTGGTGGCTGTGTGCTTTGTAAGTGTTCATCCCAGCAGCCTCTTATTGGGCTACGTGACTTTAACACTATTTTTGGACCCTTGGCTCTAGAAAATCTTAGACTTGTTCTCTTTGAATTTCCCTCTGCCATGTGATTAACTACTTACTATCCTTGTTATATTTACCTCTAATATATTTTAGATTCCTCTCTGTCAGTTGTGTGATTAGCCACAACCTCTGGAGGTCACCCTTATAGGGACCATGGAGGGCAGCTCATGGAGATGGCCAGGTGATAGTCAAGTGCTGCTTAGGTGATTGCAATAATAATGCCTAAAAGTTAGCTAAGTGTAGTTGGCAATGAAATAACTTAGCACTTTTGTGTTGGGTGCACTCATAAGAAGAATTAGTCTTGGTGGGATCTTAGAAGCATGTAGGTGTGATAAAAGTAGCAGAAATGTAATAAAAGTGGCAGAAATGTAAAAAAAAATGCTTAGCACAGCTAAGTGCTAGACTATAGATGCTTAGTATATGTTTGCTTGGTCACATAACAAGTTCTGCAGTTAAATTTGACTAGAGTGCACTTATAGTTGGTGCTGATAATGTTAAAAGAGAGAAAAAGATAAAGTTAGCTACTCTGTTTTGCTAAAAATGCTTATAAAAAAGTGTACTGAGAAAGCTAATGGGGAGTAATTTCCGATAATGCCTGTGTAAGTATAGCTATGTACAATTTTTATAAAGGGATGGTGAAAAGCTATTCCAAAAGTAATAAATGTTGTCAAGATGATTTGAAAGCTAATATGTAGTTAAAGTCCAAGAAAGTATAAATGATAGTAGCAGGGTTGCACTAAGTGTGTTAATAATTAAAAAAGTGAAGTAATAAGTTCAAGCTATCTGTTACTTGACTTTCTACTACTCTACTCAGTTCTATGCATGTTTAATATGCCCAAATGTGGCAAAAAGTGGCAAAAAGTATAGTGAGTCAGCAAGAAGGGCAATAAGTCAGCAAAAGAGTCAGTAAATTGGCAGGAGAGTTGGCAAGGGAATAGTGCATTAGCAAGCATTAGAAAGTCATAAAATGCTATGTTTTGCCTTGTGCTAGAATAGAGTCTCATCAACAGCATGTGGTGTGATGCTTGATGGCCAGGTGTTGGCTAAGTAATGTGCATAATAGTAGATGTGATCCAGGCATGATTTAGGTGTAAGGAGTGGCAAAAAGGTCAGTATGTATTGGACCTAGCAGAGAAGCTGCATGGGAGTTTCAAGGTGTTTGAAGGTATTTGGAAATTTTGTGGAAGGTTTACAGAGAAGGCTCATGACATTGACCTCATAATAATGAATTATTATTAGAAATAAATAAAGTTAAAGAAAGAATATGCAATATGCTCTCAACAGTTATTCAAAACTGCTTAATATTTTAAGCAGCACAGCTCTTAAATGATAATTGTATTAAAGCATTTTTAATGTTTAGAACTTTTTAAAAAATCACTTAATATTAAATCAAATTAAATAATTAAATTTTTTAAAATAATATATGTTATATTTTAGCTATTTAGCTTCAAATTTTTACATTGGTTACAAATTATACAATGAGCTGTAGTAAATGATATAACCCTTAAAAATTGATGAATCAAAAAAACTTTTTTGCTAATTTGAATAAAATCAGTAATCACATGCTAGATTATGTATAATTTACATTTTCTTGTCTTTACTACTTCTTTAATTTTTCTAAGCAATAATCCAATCAAGTTTTGATATTTAGTCTCTCTAATCCACTATGCAGCTTCTTTCTAAAGCTCAAACTACTAGAGTCATTGAATTGCTTAATAATACCTTTTTTGCTTAATTTTACAAAGATATTTATGTGGGCCTTGTTACCATCATTAGCAGAATCCATGCCAAAATACTAGTCTGGTTTTTTTAATTTATCAGAGAGATATCTATTCAAAGTTTTTAGCTATTAATATTGCTATGATAAATTCAAAATGTGCATTAGCAAATCACTACAGCTATTTAAGCTGCTAGAGCTCTTAATGTAGCATAGCATAAAACAACATATTTATGTATAAATAATACAATGTTAAAATTTATGATTAAAAAATAATTTTAATAATAAGTTTCTGATATATATTTAGAGTTTGTAATTAAAAAATGCATGAACTTTAGAGAGTGAATTAGCCTAAATATTACTATATTATTAAGATATTTATAATTTATTTGAAATATATAATGATGATTTGAAGAGTGTGATGATATTTTAAAATAATTTATGTATATTGCATGGCAATGTAAAGTAAACATACTATATATGATGATAAGTACATCATTTGCAATTATTAATGTTATTTTTTATCAGCTCTCTGAAATATTATTAACAAATCAGTCTTATTTAAGATTGCACAGAAAATTGAAAAGTACTAGATAAATAGCTAAAAAAGATGAAGAGACTAGCATTGAAGAAAAAGCATAGTAGAGCCAAGTCAGAATGTGCAAAATACATTTAAAGTGGACTGTGAAAGATTTGAAAAAAGTATGATAGTCAGATGAGACCAAAATAAATATATTTAGCTCAAATGAAAATAAGGTGGTATAGAAAAAAAAGAGAGAGGGGCTAATTCAAAGAGGGATTACAAAGACTAGAAAGTTTGATAGTAGAAGCATTATGATGTGAAGCTGCATAAGGTAGAACAGAGTTGAATATTCTACTAAAACTGAAAATACTATAAATGCTGAATTGTACAAGAATATACTGGAAATAAACTCCAAAATATTTTAGGATACTATGAAGTAGATGTAGAGAATAATATTGATCATAACTTTAAATACATTAGCAAGACAGCTAAAAAGTGGTATAAATACTATGATATGGCTTTTTTTACATGCCTAGCAAGCTCATTTGATATGAATCCCATTGAATATTTTTGAGTTTATATCAAAATAAGCTAAAAAATACAAAATTTTCTTTTAGAGCTATAAATTTTGAAAAAGGATAAAGAGAGTTTAAGAAGCTATACTATCAAAGGTGTGTCAGAATTTGATTAAATTAATATCTAAAAAGATTAAAGCAGTAATAAAGATAAAGCAAGGAAATGTGAGTCTGTTATAACCTGCACACCCTAGCACTTCTTCCCTAGAATGCAACCTCTCCACCATCTCCAGCTTCCCCAACACCCATCAACCATGCCTTTCCATATGCCTCACCCACAGCATGCTGCCATCATGCACTTTTCCAAATCATTATGCATCACCCCAAGCTATTGCACACTCTTCCAAGCTATTATGCATTATTCCAGGCCATCATGCACTCCTCCGAGCCATTACACATCATCTCAGGCCATTATGCATTACTCTAGACCATTACAAGAACCTCCCAGCCCATATGCAAATCACTCAAACCCTACACAGGCTGCTCAGCCATCATGCATCATGCCAATTGCTGGATGCTCAAACTGCTGTTGATCTTGCAGCTCACTTGCATGATTTTCTCAATATATAGCTGCCCTCCACTCTGCTGCCATCTATAAAATCCTGGAATCTGCCTTGGAACTCTTTTTAGATCATACCTCTCTAGCTCATAGTATATAAAGAGCATAAGTAGCTCTCATGTACCTTAGTCTCAATATTAACAATAACAACCAGTGTCTCTGTCTTCTAAAAACTTCTGTCTGATTTTCTCTTTGTGCTTGTTTAGTCTCCTTCATGCTTGCCTTAACCTATTATTTGGCATGCACCTTATCAATTGGCATGCACTAAACTCTAACACTTTAATTTTGTCTTGTTGCCAAAACCTCTCCATTGATTTGACTCTCAACACCCAGCTCAAACTCAGAGCAAGTCCCATAACTCCAGAACTTACTCTTTCTACCATCTCATGCTCCAGAACACCTGTCGTGAGACCCTTACTGGCTGTTCGGCTAGAGGAAGCTGTGAGCTGCGGCGATTGGGTTCCAGCCCTACACCAACCGAGCAACAGCAAGCATTGCAGAGAGTAAAAGGAGTTTAGAAATTGGGATGGCATGTTAGTGGCAGATGGGTAGGGGAGTTAATGTGGGAAGATAGTATGAACCCGGATTAGGATCAAATTGTAGTAAAAGTAGCTATGAGGCATAACCGGCACACTTGAAAAGGTGTCTGGCCAGAGTACCTACCGGAAGTGTCCGTAATTACCACCCTTTACCGTACTGTAGGACCTAGGACGCTATAGCTCATGTGCAAATCGTGCAAAAATAGGTCTTGAAGTAAATAAAATGGCTCATTCATTCATTCATTCATTCAT
>JAGGAT010001223.1:0-10226 GCA_017657195.1 Termitomyces sp. T70a | reverse complement strand
GAGGTGAGCCATAAAAATGCAGATAACAACTCTGGTTGTTCTCACCAATGTTGAACTGTACTTTTCTTGGTGCTGCTTGAGGTTTTTTTTTCTGGCAGCTGAGTGGGGCCAGTTACAATATTTTTTTCCATGGTTTTGACAAAAATATTCAAATAAATTTTTAAAATCAATGAAATTGTTTCTACTATGTTTTTACAATGTTTTGCAAAAGAATATTGATTCCTGCATCCAGTGATATCAGATGTTATATATAATATTCCAAAACACACTTGAACAAATAATTTGATTGAGGACAAGTCAATGAGACAATAGCAATGACAGATATTCACGTGGGATGGGAGAAGATACAGTCAAGTAATTAATTGCCCAAGAGACAATGAAAGGATTCGCAGATAGGAAGATACAATGAATTGGCCTGCATCTATGGGTTACAAACACGTCAATATTGCGATGAATCAGTAGGTGACCCACCTATGCAACCAAACACATGTCATAGTAGAGAGAAGGAATGTCTGTCTCTACAGGCGAGGAAAGGCAATAAGGGGGGTAAATTGCAACAGGAAGTAATGAAATAAATTTAAGAAGAAAGATGAAATATAATCAAATCCCTAAGAATCCAGACAGAGGGTGGACCTGTATAACTTGCTTATATTAGATGGGTGCCATGCGACATGGTACAAGATCTGCTCACCAGATAATCTATCACCTAAACATTTATCCTCACACACACAGATACAAAATGGACATCGAGTACGACGAGAGCAATGCAAGTGCGTACTGAACAACACATTTTGGATTCATGGATGGTGGTTTAAAAAGACACCAACATAGAAAGCTCATTGGAACAACACATAGAGGATGACAAGCACTGAGGGGAAGTATGACTTCAAGACATATTGCAGGTGAAATGAATATATATATATTTAACTCCCACATATCAAGTTAATAAACCATGCACTCACAAAGGACCCGGAATGGAAAAGCACAGTAGTTGTTCGCCAGTACAAGACTCCCAAAGCATGGAGACTCCTTGTGGCAGACAAGGACAGCAAGGCAACAAACATGGAAGCAACCTTTATGGTGTATGGTGCCATAGCAGACATGGAATTACCGCTGTTTAAGCTAGGAAGATCTACAAAGTGAGCATTCCATGAGGCTACACGTATTAAATAAGACTGATAGCTAAGACCAGTGAGCTCAACAGAAAGTATAAATACCTCAAGCAATCAATAAAATTGGATGGACTTGGCACCCAACAGTTCAACAATGCCATAATAGCGGCAAAAGTGATATGCAACGCCTTTGACCGATAGTTTAAAGCAGGCAAACTGGAACAATGGTTGGAAGAAATTTCAGATGAAGGAAAGAAGCTACTGTATGCAAACAACAGATTGTTTACACCAACAAAGGACACCGACAAAAGAGAAGGTCACATTCCATTCAAAAGAGATGCTGACCCCAATGGATTGCTTGACAAAATTGCGCAAGGTGGGTTCAAGAGAACATCAGACAACGTTGTCAAGTATGCAGAGGCAACAATAATGTTGGACGAAAACAAAACATAAGAGGATAGGCATTGAGCAGAAATGGGTGGGCTCACACAAATCAAAGGTTCAAGAAAATCAAACTGCAAGCATTCCAAATCGGTGATATAGTTGCTGTCCAGATTTCCTTTGTAGTTGTTCCATTGAGGGGAGGAAAATACAAGATGTTAACAGTGATGAGATCGATCACGCTGCTGGACAAAAGCTATGCACTGGTGAGCGATCAGACATACAGTAAAGGTGTTATTGATCGCACTAACAAGTTACCAAGAGGAGGAAGGAGCAGCCACTCAAAGGGAAAGAGTACGAGCCAGTGAAAAGGAAGCTTCGAACATACAAAGATGACAGAGAAGCCGCAGAATGCCAGGAAAAGTGTTATGCTTTGGTAATTTTGAGAAGCAAATGCTGAATGGCATGAACATTGACGACTAAATGATATATTTCGTCGGCGTTCACACATTTCAAAGAGCATTCAAAGATTGCCAATTATATAATCACCAGTCTCTGGACGGTCAAGTCTTTATGTGGATTTTGTAATCTGATACATTAACACCACTGGCCCCTTTACATACGTTGCTCACATGTCCTTTACTCTCTCCACACGTCCATGTCTCTCTCCACTTCTCTTACATTTACTAGTCTATCAAGTAATGTCCCTACATCTTGTTGTTATATAATCAGTTAGCATATCACATCATGCCAATATAATATAAGTCAAACAGCATCATATGAAAGTAGCACAATAAACAGAAATGATAGAACATCAGGTAGACAGCATAGGACGTCTGTACGACGGGTCACCAGACAGTGAGCTGTTTAGTTGAAGTATGTTCAAAGTTTAATGCACGTGATTACATCTTACATCAGCGTTCGGTGGGACAACGCACACATAACCTATATTTATCGGCCACTGCACATGAATCATATTATGTCAGCGTTTGGTGGGACGACCGGTGCCAGAACCTGTTTCCACCAGAAAAAGTGACAAAGAAGTGTGTCATACCATTTCTTTGGCATTTTTTTGCCTTAGAAAAAGGCATTTTCCATTGTATCAAACCTTTTTCTCTTAAAAATATGGACATTGGAAATGGCATAACACACTTCTTTGTCACTTTTTTTCTGATAGAAAGAGGTTCTGGTGCCAGCAGTGATGCATATGCATATGCATATGGTTTGCTTATGGACAGACTTTTGCAATACCCAAAAATTTTAGAAAACAATGAGTGCCTATGGCAAAACATATTTACAATACCGGAGTAGAGTACATTATTACTTTACCCCCGCCTCTTAGCCCAGCATTGTGGCTTGCCGGCAGTATAAACAGAGTTCACTGTGACATTCATTCATTCATTCATGTGCATAACACCAATAAGCGTGTGAATAGTGCATTTGATTTTTGCCGTCATGTAAACCAACTTTACTAGGCGTGTCCTGACAGACTTGTCCTTAGCTGTGCGGTTGCCCACATAAGCAGCATGCTGGGCAAGCGTGTGAATAATGTCTTTGTTTTGGCTGTCATATTAATATTGTTTGTCCATATGGTTGCTTGTATAAGCAGCACTCTGGGCAAGCAGCTGAATATATAATGGTCTTTGAATTTTACCTTCAGTATTCATTCATATAGTTGCCCATGTGAGACAGCAATATTTATTTATTTTATAATGTTAGATAGCATGGGAGACCATTTATTTTGAATGATGGCTTTTATGAATAATATATAAATTATATTTTTGCCGTCAGCAAGCCACTATGCAGGGCTAAGAGGCGCCCCGATGATATAATGAAAGCTGTCCCAGTAAGCTTGTACTGTAGTGTTGTGTAATGGACCTTTCCTCACATTCATGTGGCTTTTGTAAGGTGCGAGGTTACGTCACGTAGGATATCAGTCAGAACATTGATGGAGCCCTCGGTTACATTTATCTTTATGTAACGGAAATATACATCACTTATGTGGCAAAAAATACAGCCCACCTTGAGAAATACCTTTATTCCGAGAAGCCTTGATGTGCTCGAGTATGAGGGTTTCCTCGCTGGTGAGATCCTAGTATACTAAACATCCAAAATCAGTCAAAGTGATATAATATGTGATAACAAGGACACACATTGTGAGAGGTTTTTATTTTATTTTATTTTATTTTATTTATTTATTTATTATTGTTATTATTTTTTATTTGCTGCGCAAAAATACACTGATCCCTTGAATCTCTTGGAAACCACTGAAGATTTAGACAAACTGATACCATTCAGAAGTTGAGAGCCTTTCCATTTTGGCGTGTAGATGCATCTGGACACGATTTGATGAATGCCAGTAGTCGGGTCCAAACGGCTGTGGCAGTCCAAGTCGATCCGCCAAGTGACAGGTGGCATGGGTCAGCCCTTGATGGGATCAGTAGTTAGTGGTGCCACTTGAGGCAGTCTGAGGTGGGCTGGGGCAATCTCTGGTGTAGGGAGAGGGAAGTGTTCTGGAGCCAGAAAGGGTCTGCGTAGATCATGACATCAGACCCCCTGCCATCCCTTATTTAAGCCAGTTCCGAAGTGTGTGGCGATGGATGTGTATTCATTGCGATCGAAGTCAAAGCCTGATGCCATCAAATTGGGAAAGTAGAAAAGAAAAACGATTTGAGCATGCCTTCCGTCTTGACCAATTTTACGCCACTCCTCCCCGACTGGCGGTTTGCTTATGCCACCCCCCACTGGTGATAACTCCATCACCTCCTGGCAGGGCTATGAGGAGCACTGCACCCTCTATGAGCACTGTTGGGACCATCGGCATATAGAGGAGCTTTTCTGGCAGTGTAAGTAATTTCCTGCTCTGTTTGCATACTTACCCGGTGTGTTCCCCTCACACACCAGAGTTGGCATCCCAATCAGTGGTGTTAAGTTCGCCGGCGCTGGCATCAGATCTGTCGGCACCAGGAGAGAATATGCTGATGGCCAAGTCGAGCTGCTCCGTCCAATCACCGATTGTGAGCCAAGGCCGACCACAGGTAGTGACAATATTGGGGGTGAAGCGGACTCTGTCATCATCATGGTCCGGGCCCTCTTTGCATCCTGAGCGGCCTGTTATGGGTCCCAGGCAGATATGCCTGGTCCCAACGGCGGAGTGGATCCCTCAAACCAAGGTGACGCCGGATCAGTTTGCCGCGGCCCAAACCTGGCAATGTGGCCCTCCCACCTTTGAATGGTGTCAGGCTGTGGGTCCCATGAGTTGCACGTCCTAACCATCAACAGTGCTTGGTGTGCTCGAGTTGAGATGAATTGTGTGAGTCCGAGGTGCCGATGGTGGGGTCTCAGAGGGATTTTTCAGTTTGCGTGGCCTGTCAATCTCGGCATGAGCAATGTCCCGTGGCTCAGGCATGGAGGGCATATTGTATGAGCAGAGAGCAGGGATGGGATATGACATGGGTGCTGAGACAGTTGAGTAGTGGATTGAGGGCTGGAGAATTGATCGGTGCACGGTCTGGGTTTTCATCTCGACGGGGGAGGGTGGAGGCATTGACTTCACAGTGGGATAAGAGGAAGGGCCAAGCTTCACCCGAGTCAGTAGAGGAAAAGCCAAAGCCTTGGTGTGATAAGGGAAAGCGTCAAGCATCCCCGGAGCCATACATTGGAGAGGTGCCTGCCCCGCTCTTCAAGCAAACATGCAGGTCCTCGAATGCGATGCCCCCAAGCGTGGGTCCCTCGGGTTTCTGTATCATCTCCCCAAAACCTGCACAACCATCCCCGACTGAGGAGTTGCAGAGGTCTAACAAGGAGTTGTGCTGGCACTTGCAGGAGGCCCAGGCCCAGGGACACCAGGTCTCCAAATGGCTGCAATCCATGTATGAAGACCTTCAGCGGGAATGGCGCATGCGAGAGGCAATGTAGGGAGAATGGGACATGGCAATTTGCAACAGGGATAGGGCACTGGGGTACAGGGACACCGCTTCAGTGGTGCGTTTGGCTCTCGAGGACGAGGTGTTCGGCCTACGGCATGGCTGGAGAAGGGGGGCAGTTGAGGATCAGACGATGTGCCACCAAGGGCTTCGGAGGTGGAGGAGATCTGGCAGGTGATCCAGGAGATGGAGATTGCACAATTGTGGCACATATGGAGGAGGAATTGGCTGTTGAATGCATTGATGTCGGCATGGGAGGAGGTGATGCATAAGTGGCCCTATTTCGTGTACTATCCCTTCTAATCCATCTTCACATCCAGGGGGGGTGTGCAAGCACCGCCTGTTGTTGGACAGTGGCTCCTCAGCGCTTGCCCTCATCCAGCAGGCTTTGCCCCCAGGTCTCCTGTTGGAGTTTACGCAAGGGATGGACCAGTTGGGGGATCTGTTGGCGGTGCATCGCTGCAGGAACGTGGTGATGCCGGGAACTTGGAGGGAGGTGGGGGTGGACATGGGCGAGCCCCTGCCGTTGTGGGAGGAGGTGATGGCAGCAGTGGTGTTGTCCATGGAGACGGCAATTGCAACAGTGGCAGTGGGTGAAATGATGGCAGGTGAAGCAATGACGGCGACAGCGGTAGCACATGAAGCGGCAGCAGCGACGACAACAGCAGGAGAGGCAGAGAATGGGTCCGATGACAGGAGCGCCCCGTTGTAATTTCTTGGTCCTGGGCACCAAAACTACTTTTGTGTATAGTGTAATCTAGTCTGTATATAACCATGCACACTGACCATTTTAGGACCTTCGGCACCTCTAACTTGGGTACTGTCGTGATTTGTGTGAAATGATATCCGTTCATCCTATAGCTCACAGGTGGTCGTAATTACAATTACACAGAGATTTACAGCGCTGACAAACCTGGAGAAGAAGCGAAAGAGAATGCACGCGTGTGGAATGTCTATCTTGACGAAGCAGAGAGTCATGATGTGGACATGATTGAGGGCTATCGGAGCATCATTGACAGTCTTCTTGTTTTTGTGAGTTTTGATCGAAATACATTCTTGAATGTCTTCTCAATCTAAGACAGGCTGCACTCTTCTCGGCAGTAGTAACGACATTTGTTGCTCAAACATCTCAAGCGCTCCAACCAGATAATGCGCAGATTACGGTATCCCTACTTGCTGAAACCAACCAATTATTGAGAGCCGCTGGGAATAGGACGAACATAGATGCCTTGCCTGCAGCATCTGTAGGTCCTCAAAGCCGGACGCACACTGCCATAGATGTATGGGTGAATGGACTGTTTTTTACCAGTCTCGCTCTCTCATTATCAACTGCCCTACTGTCCGTTCTAGCCAAACAGTGGATCCAAGTTTGTAAACTCCCTTATCTTGGTACCACAGTCATCTGATACAAGTGAATAGGCATATACTGCAGTTGTTCCTGGCGACGCCAAAACCCGTGCTTTAATCCGCCAATTCCGCTTTGACGGACTCGTGAAATATAAGCTCGGTGATATTATTGAGAGTCTCCCATTGATTCTACATTGCTCAGTTGCTATCTTTCTGGTTGGACTAGCTCTCTATGTCTCGCAATTGTCCCATCCAATATGTGGAATTGTTGCTGCGATCACTGCTCTCACATTTCTCTTCTACTTTGGATCCTCCATGATTCCGGCCAAGAACATTGCTTGTCCCTACCGCATCCCCTTCATGTTCTATCCAATGGAACTTCTATGGTATGCTTTAGATACTACAGCATACACATTCCGGAGTCTCTTGCATATGCTTACTCATTCCTTGAAGCTATTGCCATTGTGGCAACCACGACGGGTGCCAAAGGGTTCTTTGAAAATGGCGGAGCACTTTAGAGTGTTTGAGCAATCATGGATTTTTCGTGATTATCTCGCTCACGACTCCTTAGCTTGGATATTCAACCACACATCTAACGACTCGGTTAAGCAAGTTGTCATTGACGGGACCTGTGGCTTGCTTAATGGATGGCCTTCATTTCCCCCTCTTCCCAGTGGATATCTTTCAGGAAATAGTTATTTTCCCGCTGCAGTCAAATATTATATATCAAGATTGCAAGAGACGTATTCAGCATCTTCCATGGAGGATGAAATTGGGGAAAGCAACACATATGGCCGACTGATTGTAACTTTTATGAAGGCCTTTGATCTGAAGACTCTGCTAGACGAACCTACTGCTGGTTTCAAGGACTGGCAAAAACAGATAAGGGTTGCACTGTCTCGAGCTTATAAAGTGGCACTCAGAGACAGGCATCGGGTCCTATCTCGGTGGCTTCTGGACTTGGGCGGTCCCAACCTATTTCAATCTGGCAGTGAATGGAGCAATAAGTTCTTGTTTTCATGCGCAAGTGACGGGGATGCAGAAGACTTGCGCGAATTGGTGCAGCGAGGAATAGACCTCAATTGTCTTGATTATTTAGGTCGGACCGCTTTGCATAATGCAGCCGGCGCAGGGAATCTGGATGTGGCCATTGTCCTTGTTGAACAAGTGCCAGCTTTGATCTCTGCGCAGACACGCTCCAAATTAACAGCACTTGACTTTGCCGTTCGAAATTCGCACAACCCTCATATAAATCGAAGTTTGGACAAGTATCATACGATGGTGACATACCTTTTGGATCATGGTGCCAAATCATCAAGTCACATTACACTGTACCTTGCATTGACAGATTATGGATCCTACGTGGGCCCGGAAAGTGTGAAGCTTTTGCTTGAGTGCGGATGGGATAGAACAATCCAGGATGCTGAAGGGATGACATTGCTTGAGTTTTCACACAATATAGGCAATGACACTTTTGGCGAGTACTTGGAACATTACCAGACTGTCCGGTTTGCCCCATATGAGGTGACATCTCACAGTGCGAATGAAGAGACACCATAATCTCTGCATTCTAACCATGGAACTCGATTCTATATATGCATATATCCCGAATATACGATGATGCAAAATGTAGCAATTGCTGTAGGTAGCTTGACTTATTAATAATAATCAAAGTCAACTTTATTATGGCAAAGCTACTTCACAAGTTTTTTGGAGCTTTAGTAGCACTTGTTGCACACTTTAAAATGTGACAAAATATAGATTTTATTGTTTTAATTAAGAGAAACTCAAGTTTACTCAGAATTGTGTACAATCGGTCTATTAATACCAGATACCCGAAGTTATCTAGAGCTCCTAGGCCTAAGTAGTCCGCTCACTGGGGACACCGTGCCATGGCAATCAGATTCCTTGCCCGGTGTCCCCAAAAACTTCCCTCTTATATATCCTCTTGTTGTGTTCGGACCATTGTTCTGTTTGTGTGTCATGGTGTCTCGGAATGCAGGTAATTGTGGTCCATTGTCCATGCTTTGTTGTTGTCTCGGTCCATTCTGTCTGGTATCCACGTTGTTTCTCATTCTGTTGCTCTCTCCCTCTTCCCTGTTCCTTCCTCTATTCTCTTTTCTTGCCCTCCTGTTGTGTTTGTCCTACGGTTGTGGTAGCATCAAGGGTGGGGCATAGGGAGAGCATGCACAAGGCTCAGTTTTTGGTGGAATGGAGCTGCCATGATGGATGTTGATTGTCTGATTGTTGATCATTGATCCATGATTAATGATCCTGGATCAAAATCTTCAATTGGCAATCTCGGATCATGATCAAAACAATCTTATCTCAGCCCCACAGCATCATCAGCTAATACCAATTATGTGCTTCTTTTCTGCCTTACTTCCACAATCTGCTGGCGTGCGTTGGGCATCATAAAATATGGTTTTTCTTTTACAGTACTGAGGTATGTCTGGCCTACAGGTTTTGGCTTCTATTCATGCTTGCTTACAGTTTTCAGCATTTTATGCATGTATTTTAGGCATCAATATATGATATTTCCCCCAGTTTAGTCTCCATCAAGACTTTGTTGTATCAACAACACAGGTACAAAGATACTGGAAACATTTATATATGCCATGTACCCGGTAACCAAGGAAGAACTATCCAAAGAGAGAGTGACTTGCAGAGATAATAAAGATGCCATAGACATTGCCTGCCAAGCTTGCAATCAAAACAATGCAATGAGAAACGTGGATTGAGTGTGAAATTTGGGCAGAAAAACACAACACGTACTTTGTCCATACATGTTTTGAGTCCAAGATACCAAAGGGTCAGATTTCTTGAGGACGTGAACTGTTTATTTGCTCCTTAACCTCTCCCACAAGGACAGCCTGATCTACCACACCCTCACTCCTGCATCAAAGTCACTTCTCAAGGTTTGAGGTGTGACACACCATTGGCCCCACACTCGTGTCAATAGCCCAGGCTGTACATAAAAGTGCAAGCATGTATTTGTAGAAGGCAAAGGTCGTCAAAGGGAGGTGGAGGATGTTGAGGGAGCACAGGTGGAGGTGGAAAGTGCATTGGCAAGTGCAGGTGTTAGGACAGGGTATGGGAGGTATAGGCAATGGTGGAGGGCTGGGTGTGGGGTGCAGGTATGGCCAAAGGAGGGGATGTGATCTGCCTGAGGGTGCACACATTGCACAGCTTGAGAGTGAGGATGAGGGAGGGACGGCTCAAAGAGCATGCAAATGCTAGATGCAGGCTGGAATTGAGCAAGACAATTAGGGACAAAGTCGAGAGTGGGTGCTGGAGACAAGACAAGTGATTGGCAGGTTGGGTCAGATTTGATGCATGATGGCCTGGGCTTGTTGCCTGGCTTTGGATTTTCTGTGACGTTGTAGTACTTGGTTAGAGTAATACTAATAGTTCTGGGGCTTTCTTGAAGACTTAGAAAATCCACTACAACTCCACACTG
>JAGGAT010001222.1:0-10236 GCA_017657195.1 Termitomyces sp. T70a | reverse complement strand
AGTGGTTGGACCATTATTGAGTGTATAGCCTAGTATAGTCCTTGTCCCAGTCTGTTCTGTATTTCTTCTGGTGTATTTTAGGACATATGTTGCTGAGACTTGTATTTTACCAGGAGGCTTATAGTTTTCAGCCTTAATAAAATGTTTATTTTGACTTCTGGTGTTCATTATGTCTCTGGATGGTGTGGCAACATTGTATCAACAGTCTCCCCCCAATAGTTATATCTCAAGTACTGTGGTTGCACTCCTCAACTGATCCCTCAAGCATCTTTACATCCACTCAGTGACTGGGTGTGTTTTCCTGCATTTTTTGCAGGTGTGTTTATATCGACATCCTGCTGCCATAAAGGGACATCCTCAGGTGGAGTCAAATCTCATACAGATTTCAGTTTGACTGGCACTTGTGGCTTGTTGTTTGCTTCTGCCACTGGTAGTGGTAGGCACAATGACTTCAACTCCATCACTGTTGAGAATGGCATGCTCAAGTTTTCTGAATTTGTCAAAGTCTGTAAGCAGTATCCTTTGTCCCCCCCAACCTTGGTTCTGACTGCCTTGTTGTATTTAATAATTTGGCCATGAACCAACTCAGATTTGCATGAGAATAAATCTTGGATGTATTTTGAATACTCTCTGAGTTCATTTTGTCAGTGCAGGAGGGCAAAACATACTGCTTCTTCCATGAATGAATAGGCCATGATTCAGTTTCCATACAATTTGACTCTGCAAGTCAGATCACTGTTTCCAGTGAGGAGCTCATTATCTGTGTTACCATGTTGATTCTCTTTAGAATGTCCGACATGGCTGACTGCGCTGAGGCAGACATTGAGGTCAACCAAGAGTCTGTTGATAATGTTGTTCCACTGAGTGGAGGGGAAACCAGCAGGTGCCAATTGTGCAAGAAAGATGCACTGTTTGACTTCTGCCAGGTTCCTACTGTAGTACTCAAGGAGTTCCCTAGTTTGTCATGTTTTTGGTCATCCTGCAGATCTTGCTGCAAGCTCTGACTCATACCAAGGCAATTTTAATTCAAGGATTTTCCTTTTCTGTCCTGCTGGTCTTCCTTCGTTGTCACTCTTGTTTGTGTCTGAACCCTTGGGCTCAACTAGTGACTTCTCGATGGTAGCGAGGAACTGGTTTGTCTCTCTATCAATGTGTCCTAGAGAAGGTGAATGTTCCCTTCCATGTCTTTCTTCTCTGAGTTGAGTGCTCCTTTCTCCAGTGATGTTGTGTTCCCACTCTGGGCAACAGCTTGTCCCTGACTACCATGTCACTCGATTTGGTCAACAAGTTTGATGTATTGTCCCCCTGCATGCTGTTTAGCTGCAGGTGTACTTGTTGACTTTCTACACAGGGTGATAATCCTGATAAGCATATCCTCTTTCAATTGTTCTCCACTATGGTATTGTTCGACCTCTTTTTCCATCCCTGCAACAACTATTTGTGGGTCAAGACTCGATCCAACAGGGATGGTGCTGGGTTCTCCTGGATGCGTTGCAGTAATGACAATCCTGTTGGTGTCGAGTCTGTTACTCCCTGGATTTGCCCCTGGATTTGCTGGAGGAGCAAGGGATCTCTGCATTGATTCTGTGGGTCCTGATTTCCCACTACTGTGCATCATTGGTGTAGCTGACAGTGTTTCATCATGTTGACTCATAAAGTTTAGTTTGGTGTGTAATTACCTCGAAATATATTATGAGCACCATGAACTCTAAGTCTGTAGTGAATTGTTGTCACTAAGGTTATCTCACTGAGAGATTTTTATTCGCACCTGGAGGGATATCATGGTTACACAGGAGGTTTCTAAGACTCCCGTGTTCCAGATACCCTCCTAGGTCACCTGATCAAAGTCTTTGGGCTGCCACATTGGCCTTGTGAAGATATAATCTTAACTACAACAATTTTTCCTTCTATTTGTCACATCATAAAATTCTATGACATTCCAAATGTCTTACTTTTAGGTATAAAAGGTGCATGGTTATTTGAAGTTTGACCTGTTCATGATTTTGAACTTCAGGTACGATACTTAGTTTACTTACTGTATTATAACTAACCATTCATGATTTTGAACTTCAGTTGTATTATTTAGCCTACAAATAAAACTGTGTTACATTATGCTGTGACAAACAGCCAGCACCGGTGACTTCCTGACTGACTTTATCCTCTAACCCACTATCTAAACTCACTCCATTTATCACCACATTCCTTAAGAATATTCCTTCACTTACTTCAGTCGATCCTTAGATCCCCCTTGTCTCGCCTGGAGAGTGCATGTAGGGAATTGTGACAAAGTAAATGATGTCTGACTATGGAACACAACTTCACAACCTCGTCATGACTATGTGTGTTGCCCACTTGTTTCACTTTTCAATTCATTGTACTTATGTTATCAATCGATGACGAGTAAATGACCATGTATGATATTGTGCTACAAATACACGGGCTAACCTGAAGTTCAACTCATCTTTTGACTTCGAACTTCAGGTATGCCACTCTGATGTAATTATCAATCTCATCTTTTGACTTCAAACTTCAGATTGTATTATATCTATTTGAATACATATCATTGTTCTGTGCAATGCTTCATCAGGTTATGGGCCCCGCAATTAGCGACAACACTTTTGAAACTTTACAGTATGGTCCAATAACATGAAATTGGCCTTACAGTCCAAGTCACTTTGGGGCATCGCATCTGGTCGTGACTTTTGTCCACCAAAACCCCCTGACGAGTTCCTGGGATTGATATCAACCTCATATCCTGCCAATGATGGCTCAACAACTTTTATCAAAAAGGAGGGGCAAGAGCTTTGGGATGTTATACAGTCCAAGCCCTACCTCATATGGGAATACTCCATCAAAAAATATGGACAATGGCTCAGCAAGGACAATGCAGCTGTGGGATTAATTCGCAGTGCAATGGAGTATACACAGCGTGAATCTATCATTTACCTTTGAAGTTCGAAAGACATATGGGATCACTTGCATAGGAGCTACGTCGACCAACAAGGTGGCGTCAACATCTATTACTATTACCAACAACTATATGTGAAAAAATGGGACAGACATACACATATGACTGACCATATTGGATTTTATCTCAACCTTCATCGCCACATCATCAACGCAGGGTATAAAGTCGACAATAACACCATTATTAATGCGATCCTTTTGTCATTGCCTCAGTCCACCACGTGGGAAGTCATGAAGCAAAACTTGCTATATTGAGGAAGTTCCCTCACCATTGAAAACATATCAGCAGAATTAATATCTGTATACAAACGGCTTATTCAAGAAGAAAATTCCTTGAGCAAGACATTGGCATTCGCTTCTAAATCCATTACACAATCCAGTGGGAGTAAAATGACAAAGAAAAAGTCCAAACCCAAATGCGAGCCCAAACCGAATGATATCTGTCATAATTGTGGTGAGAAAGGGCACTGGCGTCCAAAGTGTCCCAAGCCAAAGAAACCTCAACAAGTATGCAACGCAAATATCACCATAAATTAATCCGAGTGCAAGGATTGTGAGGTTGGAAAACTTCTCATGGCTACTGGAAATGGGATGCCATCTGGACTACTGCTTGACAGTGCTGCGTCTTGTCACATGCTAATGGACAAAGAGTGGTTTCACAAAATACAAGAAGTCCAGAACCAGTACATCTCAGTAGGTAGACATAATAGGCTTTCTGTCGCTGGTGTGGGTTCTATTGCCATTTGGATAAATGTTCCTAATGGTACAAACAATATACGTTTTGACAATGTGCTCTATGTGCCTGGATTAGGCGCAAATCTCATTAGTCTCAGGCTGTTACAATGTACTGGCATGGTAATTCAAGGATTGCCCTATGGAATCAGCCTCATATGGGAAGACAAAGAGTTTCTTTGGGCCAAGCTTATTGGTGACCACAGCACTATGTATCGAATTGAATGCATGAATATGGGAAGCCTGAATGGACATGTTGCATACATAGCAAGCAAATTTACTATGCATCTATGGCATCACCAATTTGGTCATATTAGCCCCCGAGTCATTAAGACCATGGCAGACCAAGAATTGGTTACTGGGCTCCACATTGTATTACCATGAGGCCACTGCGGTGATGTGCCCAAAATTTAGCTAAATGCTTTCTTAGTAAGCTGCACTTAGCCTTGTTTTGCGTTGGGCTCGCGAAGTGTAGAGGGAGTCCCAGGCAGGTCCCAGTTACTCGATCCTAGAGTGTGATGTAAAGTGGCAAGGATGTTGCCATCGATTGACAGCAGGTGGTAAGAGTTCAAGAAGGACGGTAGACAATACGTAATAAGCTTATGAAGCTTTGAATCTTTACTGTCGGCGCTAAGAGGCGGCAAGCGTTGGTGCCAACAATGAAGGTGTACTTGTATAGTACCATTCAAGATGTGGAACAAAGGCCGCACTGAGAACCTTTGTCAGAGATGGAGAAAGGCAGAGTCGCTAATTGCTTAGCGCCTCGAGCGAGCTCTTAGAAACCTGAACTTGGGTGTGAAGGTGCTGGGTGTAATTCAATGATTCTCTACTGACAAATGGTAAGGTATTTATAGTAAGTAATGGCAGCGACTTAGTGAAGGGTCAGCAATGCCTCTAATAGTTGCCACTAATGAAATGTAAGTGAAAGGTCCGATAATAAGACTATAAAGAAGGTAAATGATATCCAGGGAGCATCATGCGGGCGGTTAGCTTGGGCGTGCCGCCACATAATGTGCAGGGCATCAATCAAAGTCTTGACAAGGGTGGGCGCTAAATTGTAATGTGGCATGTGGTGGCGGTGCTAAAAAGTGCCAGCTGTTGATCAGCTGTCATCATTGAGTCAAATATGGACATATTCTGACTCGAAGAGGAAGGCTGAGCTGGCGGTGATCTGCTGATGGCGGTGGGGAGTGCTGGTGGAGTGTGGAGCCTGTATGCAGGGGTGATGGCATGGTTTTCATTAATCATCCCGGTGGGGGCGGCATGTGCAGGTAGGGGTCGTGATGCGTCACGTGACCAGGACACATTGAGTTTGGAGGTAGTGGGATGCTCCTTGTGGAGAGGAGAGCCTGCGAGCTGGTGATGTCCACAACTTCCCGTGGAGCAGGCAGCAAGGCTGACTGTCACATGAGTAGTTTTACCGTTGCCTGTAGATGTTGTAGTTGGCTGCAAGGATGCGTTGGTGCTGTGTGGGGGACTTGCTTGTAGGGGGCTGCTGGGGTCTTGCCACCTTGGGTCAGTACTGGTGCATTAAAGGCTTAAAATGTGTTGGGCCAAACCAGGGGCTCATCACTGTTATGCCCTTGTCATTATTGAAGTCAGTAAACACCTTCCCAATGGTTGTCTTCTACAGCATAAAGAACAGACTCCCAACGAACTACGTGTTACTGTTGCCAAACTTGAATGCCAATCAGGACACCTTGTAAAAATAATTCACACTGATAACGGCACCGAATTCGTAAACTCAACAGTCAAAAAGTTCTGTAAATCAAATGGCATCATTCACAAGACAACGAACCCTTATCAGCCAGAACAAAATGGCATTGCTGAGAGAATGATAGTGGTGCTCATAGAGATGACTCGCAGTATGCTTCATGCCACTGATATGGATCTTTGATATTGGGGCGAGGCATTCATGTATGCCGTTTATCTACAATCCATCACTCCAACATCTGCGCTTCATGGGAAAATCCCTTATACTGAATGGAGCAATACTGGTAAGAAACCCAATGTATTGCATTTCCGTGTTTTTGGATCTTTGGGGTGGGCACATGTTCCAAAAGAAGTTCGACATGGAAAACTTGAATCCCATGCTGTTCGTGTTAGAATGCTGGGATGGTGGGCTGGAGAGACCAAAGGATACAGACTGGAGGATCTTGAAAATGGCAAGCTCATTACTTTGCGTGACGTGCAATTCCATGAAGACAACATACCAAGTGAACTTGCTCAAATAGAACCCAGCACTGCACCTACCTCTACAGAGTGTATCACTAACTTGGTCGATCCAGCCTTGTATCCCAAGAATGATATGCCACAAAAAATTTGTTTACCTGCGCATCCATCGGACACAAGCCAGTTGACTGAAGACAATGATGCTTACACAAGTGCATCTGAAGGCAGATCAATTAATGAAGATCTACAGTATCCCAGCCCATCATGACCTAACACACCCAAATCTGGTCCACTGGTTACGGAAACCCCGCCAGCCCCTCGCAAGGGAGTAAAATGGTTAGATTTGCCTAAACGTGACCCTTTAACATGGATGAAACATATCCCAATACAATATCATAATGAGGACAATACAGATCAAGGCACCATAGTACACACTGCCCATGTAGCTGTATCTGGGCCAACTGTATGCAAGGCATTAAGAGCTGATGATTCAGAGGAGTGGAAGAAAGCCATTGAATCAGAACATCAGCAGCTCATTACAAAAGGAGTATTTGAAGAAGTCAACACTTTACCTCCTGGTAAAAAGGCAGTGGGCAGCAAAATTGTATTAAAAGAGAAACTTGATGAACAAGGGAATTGTGTGAAGTATAAAGCTTGTATTGTTGCCCAAGGATTCTTGCAAATTCCTGGCATCGACTACAAAGACACCTTCCCTTCAGTCGCCAAGTTTGTCACCCTTCGCATATTCTTGACACTAGTAGCTTCACTTGATTTCAAAATCCATCAGATCGATGTGATAGGTGCTTACCTTGAAGCGAACCTCGATGAGGACATATATATGAAGCCTCCAAGCTGCTTGATGAAAGATAAGTACTGACAAAAGCCATTTATAGTCTTAAACAGGCTGGTCAAAAATGGAAAGAATGTTTGCATGATGTACTCATGACTTATGGATTTGAACAGTCATTAGCAGATGACTGTTTATATATCCTACAAGCAGACAAAATCATGTTAATCATTCTTGTCTACGTTGACAATATGGCTATTGCTGGGAAGGATATGTGCTGAATCATATCATTCAAACGTGACATGGAAGAAAACTTTGATATCACTGATCTTGGTGAAATTCATTACATGCTTGGTATCAAGATTAAACAAGACCACCCAAATCATGTTATTTATCTCAACCAATCTGCATATATCGACTCTGTCCTGGACCATTTTGGAATGATGTTATGTCACACAACTTCGACTCCTCTCATAACAAACCATAACCTGTCTTTATGGCGATCACCACGTGCCCTGGAGGAAATGGAGGCATATACAAGATTTGCAAATGGATTGAACTATTTATCTCTGGTTGGATCCTTACTTTATGCCACGCAAACATGACCAGACATTCAATTTGCGGTCGGTCTTGTAGCCCAGTTTTTAATAATCCGGGTATACCTCACCTCACTGCATGTAAACACATCCTCCATTATCTGAAAGGGACAAAATCTCTTGCTTTATGCCTAGGAGGTTTAAAGGATGGGGAAATCATGTTGGTTGGATGGAGTGACGCTAATTGGGCACAGGATAACTATCACCGATGATCCATTAGCAGCTGGTGCTATACACTCAATGGAAGCACCGTATCTTGGTCATCCAGAAAACAACTTGGCATAGCGACTTCCACAGTTGAAGCCAAATACATTGCGTCTGCAAATGCGACCCGGGAAGCAATCTGGCTTAGAACATTATTAAACGACTTAGACTTTAAACAAACTGGTGCCACAACAATCTATACTAATAGTGCCGGTAGCATCACCATTTCCAGAAATCCCATCGCACATTCCCAAGCAAAACACATTGATATTTGTTATCATTTCATATGCAAACAAATCACATGCAGCAATATTAAACTTGAATATGTATTGACTCACGAGATGGTCGCCAATGCCCTAACAAAAGCCCTCCCTAGGGACGCCTTCATCAAATGTCATTCCACATTAGGAGTAATGTCTCCTACATTGCCGTCTAGTGGGAGTGACAAAGTAAATGACGTCTGACTATGGAACACAACTTCACAACCTCATCATGACTACGTGTGTCATCCACTTGTTTTACTTTTCAATTCATTATACTTATGTTATCAATCGATGATGAGTAAATGACCATGTATGATATTGTGCTACAAATACATGGGCTAACCTGAAGTTCAACTCATCTTTTGACTTTGAACTTCAGATATGCCACTCTGATGTAATTATCAATCTCATCTTTTGACTTTGAACTTCAGATTGTATTATCTATAAAATATGGGACAACTCCTGGAATTTAGGATGATGACCAATGCTGACAAATTTATTGCCTTTTATGGTTAAAATTCAACTTTGTTCACCAATTACAATAGAGAAGAATTTTTTTTTTAATAAAACAACTAAGGTAGGTATAATATATTGTTTGGTAAAGTGTGCTAGGTGTAAGGTAGTCTGAAGGTGTGGAAAAGGCCAAACGCAATTTAGTAGACATAGGTTTTCACACCTCATGCATTTTTTAACCACACATGACCAAACATACTTGAAATTCACCATTGTAGTGAGAAGACACTACAAACAAAGTAAGTGTCAGTCTATTGATTGATTGATCAATGCTTACAAACAATTCAATTCTGCTTATAGACACTACAAACAAAGTAAGTGTCAGTATATTGATTGATTGATGAATACTAATAAACATTGAATTCAGCTTATTAGGACACTACAAACAAAATAAGTGTCGGTATCTTGATTGATGAATCAATGCTAATAAATATTGAATTTAGCTTATAAACACTACAAACAAAGTAAGTGTCAGACTATTAATTGATTTATCAATGCTAATAAACACTGAATTCAGCTTATTAGTGAAACTTTGACAACATTGAACTATTGATAGACTAGATATATCATCATGTAAGTGACTTTTAAAGCTTTTGAGCTATCAAAATACTTAAAAAATTGATAATTTAGGCAATCTTCAACTACTCCTTCTACCAATCAGCCACCCAGTACTCCTGAAAGCCAAAGGCAACAGACTAGAAGTCAAAGTAGACTTCAACAATTACAAATGACTGATCCTGATGATTGTCAAGCAAATAGAAACATGAGACCTCTAGAACAAATCAATGCTATAATAGTGCCACCACTTCATTTTGGATCTGGGGTCATAGAATCTGGGAATATGAGACTTGGGGGTATAAGATCTGGAGATGATATTGAACCTGGGGCTGTAGGATCTGGGGATATGAGACTTGAGGGTATAAGATCTGGGGATAGTAATCAAATTGCTTCTGGCTCAAGTATGAGACTTGGGGGTATAAGATCTGGAGATGATAGTGAACCTGGGGGTGTAGGATTTGGGAGTATGAGACTTGGGGGTATAAGATCTGGGGATAGTAATCAAATTGCTTCTGGCTCTTCAAGAAGGTCTATTGGACAGCCTGCTGCTATTGATGATCCATTTTCTATGATCATACCAGAAACTGTTTTGCCTGAAGGATGGAATGCCCCTTTGCAAAATCCAGTTCCTAGAATGGTACCACCTCTACCTCCTGCACATAGAAGAGGCAATAGGCTAAGAAATCAGCCTATTGTTGCTCAGCCTTTACAGAATTCTCTGCCTAGAATGGTGCCATCTAGACCTGCTTTTACCCATGAAGATCCTTTACAAAATGCTATGCCTAGAATGATGGCACCTCTACCTACTCCTGCACTTAGAAGGAGTGATAGACTGTTACAAGTTACTCAACAAGGAAATCACCAAATCAGACAAGAGCTAGCAGTATTGCAAGAGCAAGAAAGGCTGAGGCACATTGCTATAGCTAGAGAAAAGGAGAGACAACAGCAAGCATTGGCTGCTTTGCATCATAGACAACAGGAGAGAGATGTAGAACAGAGATTGAGATCAGAGGTCAGATAAAATAACTTTTGAAAGCTGCTTTAACTAATAAAGTTTTACAGCATATAGACCTTGATCCTGAACATAGGCCTTTGAATGAGGCTAGGGCTCAAAGGATCTTCCAAGAGTGGGAACACCAACATGCAGCTGATTTAGAGGAGGACTTTAATGATCTAGGTCCTCAAAATTTGGATCAACCTGTTGACAATGAAAATGATCCAAGGCAGCAGAATCCCCCAGCAGGACAACTAGATCCTCCTCTTGATCCTCTTATCCCACAAATTATACAACAACCTATGAATGCTCTTCCTAGAGGTAGACAGCTTTATGAGGATGAACCTCCATCACACTATCTTGGTCTGATGGAGGTTGCATGTTCATACTGTCATGCTCTACATTTTGATGCTGAAAAGCTTTCCAAGTCTACCAAACATAACCCAAAGT
>JAGGAT010001221.1:0-10240 GCA_017657195.1 Termitomyces sp. T70a | reverse complement strand
ATATTTTGGAAGTAAAACAACCTCAATCTCAAGTATCTCTCAAGACATCAGTGTGGAGTTGTAGTGGATTTTCTAAGTCTTCAAGAAAGCCCCAGAACTATTAGTATTACTTCTACCAAGTACTACACCAGAACGGGTCTCCATTTCATTGGCGACCGCTACATCAGCAGTGCTTTGAGATGATTAAGCAAATCTGCGTGAAGATGCCAATTATTCACTCAATCAATCCGCGTCTTGATGAGCCAATATGGCTCATCTGTGATGTGTCAAAGACGGGCGTAGGGGCCATGTTTGGCCAAGGGAAGACTTGGCAAACCTGCAGACCTGCAGGCTTCATGTTGTGCAAGTTCACAACTGCGCAACAGAACTATGCAGTACATGAGTTAGAGACACTTGCTATCTTGGAAGCCCTCCTGAAATGGGAGGATAAACTTATGGGATAGAAGATTCATATTATAACGGATTATAAGGCATTAGAGTTTTTCAAAACTCAAGTACACTTGTCTCCATGACAGTGTCAATGGTTGACTATATGTCACAATACCAGTTTGACATAACATATGTCAAAGGGGAGCTGAATAAAGTCACGGACTGTTTATCGCAATACTTGGAGAGGGATACTCGTGACAATGTTCATGAGGCCCATGACTTTGTCCAGGCGGACAAGCGTATTGATCCTGATGGAGAGGATCTGCCATTGCATCGGTTCCAGGAGATAGCGGAACGTTATGTAGAAATTAGAGCCATGCAGGCTCATGCGTTGCGCCATAGCAAGCAGCTTAAGGAGCAACTAGAAGCCCAAGACCTCGAAGCTCAAGGTCTCGCTGGTGCAGAACCAGCCGTTACATGGCCAATGGAAGACCCATCGTCTAGTGATGATGATTCAACAGTGGAACAGGCGCTAGGCATTGCTGATCCTAGCCCTAGAACTGCTGATCTTCAAGATGCGCAGTTGTGCGCATGTATCTGGAAAGGATACTTGTAAGGGCAACCTCTGGGGGTTGCTGTAAGGGCGACCTCCGGGGGTTGTGGCTAATCACACAACTGGCAGAGGGGAATCCAAAGTATATTAAAAGGTAAATATAACAAGAATAGTAAGTGGGTAAATACCTGGCAGAGGGGAATCCAAAGAGAACAAGTCTAAGGATCCCTCCGCCAGAGTCCGAGAAAATAAACATAGGTCACGTGTCTGGTGGCTGTGCTAGCTCCGGACTAAACTCCGGACTAAAAGTAAGTAACCAATGGAATAATGTAAGTCAGGGGACACCGGGGAGAATAGATATAACAGAGGAAAAGGAGGGAGAAGGGGAGTTCCCTGACAATACTCACAAGACAAGTTCTACATTAAGATACTTGACAAGCCTGCGGAGCATCCGCGCTTTGTCATTGAACATAAGCTCATCTATATGGTGAGCCCTGCTGGTGCGAAGGTGGTATGCATCCCGCAGGATAGGTCATTAATCACAACTATTCTGGATCAAGCCCATCGTATTGTTGGGCACTTTGGATATCAGAAGACGCTTGAATACGTGCATCAATCATATTGGTGGCCACAAATGGCCAAAGAGACAAATCAGTTCTGTGCGACATGTGAATCATGTCAACGTTCAAAGACTTCAAACCAGAAGCCGGCTGGAAAGCTACACTCGCTTCCAGTCCCAGTGAAACCCTGGGACTCTATAGGGATGGACTTCGTTGGACCATTTCCTGAATCACGTGGTTTCAACTACTTATGGGTAGTGATTTGTCACATGACCAGTATGGTCCATCTTATCCCAGTAAACACAACGACTAAGGCATAGGAGTTATCTTGCATCTATCTCAAGGAGATAGTATGCCTACACGGCCTACCTAGCTTGATTGTAAGCGATTGAGACTCTAAGTTTACTTCCAAATGGTGGAAGGAGCTGCACAAGCTGCTTGGAGCAAAGTTGCTCATGTCAACTTCATTCCATCTGCAGATGGATGGTCAGACAGAGCGCGCAAATTGCAATGTTGCGCAGATCTTTTGAGCAGTCATCCGTCCTGATCAGAAGGACTGGGTCAACTGACTGCCCATGGTGGAATTTGCAATAAATGCAAGTGTGTCTGAAATGACAGGGTATGCACCCTTCGAGCTTAATAGTGGCTATATGCTATTTATGATCAAGGAACTTCATACTGACGAAGTGATCCATTGTGGGATCAAGGACTTTGTGCAGAATGCACTAACCAACCTTGCAAACACACGTGATGCAATTATTGAGGCTCGCGTCTTCCAGATGCACCAGGCAAATAACTGCCAGAGAGATGAACCGGCAATTGACAGGGGCAGTTTGGTGTACTTGTCTACCAAGAACTTGAATTTGCCCAAGGGACAGGCAAGCAAGCTGTGCCCTAAATGGGTAGGACCGTATAAGGTCCTGGAAGCTGAGCTGAGCACATCAAACTATGTGCTTGAGCTGCTGACTGCGTTGCAGGCACAACAAATCATGCCAAAGTTCTATGTGTCGCTCTTGCAACCTTATTCGGCAAATAACAATGCGCTATTTCCAAATCACGCAACACCAGAACCTTATGATTTCGGCACCGCCGATGACCAGGAATGGTTTGTAGATGACCTCATAGGTCATTGCTGGACTCAGTCTGGAGACCTCAAATTCAAGGTGCGTTGGAGCTTGGGGGACACCACATGGGAACCCCTGGCTAACTGTAAATCGCTGGCAGCGATGGATTGCTACTTGGAACTGCAGGGCATTAAACGCCCTTGTCACCTTGCACAACACACATAGAGCGCATGGTAGCCAGAATTTGGCTAAGTCTGAATGGCCAGTGGGGCTGTGTGGCCGTGTTGACAATTTTGGTGGCTGGACATTTGGCCATGTTTGGTTGTATGGTCATATTGACCACGGAACTCTCCAATGCCGCATGCCATGTAGCTGAGAGTTTGTAAGTGTTTGTCTGCCTAGTGGACTTGGGAGAGATTTTTTGTTTTTTTTTTTCTTTTTCCTTGTCATGACATGTTGTCAACGTGTGGACTGGAGTAGAAAAATGGCCTCTCGGGGCCAGCCTAAACCTGGACAGAGCTCACAGAGCTCTGGTCGGGGGGGGGGGGAGACCTGCACAAAGTCAATTTTGTAGTCAACCGCAACAGAGAATTCAGCAACACGCGGTTGTGGCCTATCCAGGCCGTGAGGAGCTGCTCCCATATCAGATGCCCATCCATTCGCGAATAGATGTGGATGAGGAAGGGCGCTACGAGTGCCGGGAAGAGGAAGTCGCGTACCATCCAGGGCCAAGCCAGCTTCAAGGTGGGAGCCAGTCATATGCACATGCTATGGTGCAACCATTGTTTGAGGAGTATGCGCCACAAGTGCAGATGAGTAGGGGGACGGAGATGTTGTTGGGCCGGTTAGAGGCCGCGGGGCAACCAGTGCCCGCAACTGCTAGTTTCCTGCAAGATAACTTTGCAGTAATGGTGATGGAGGGGCTGCTCAACCAGATCAAGCTTATGAGGAGGCAGCGTGTAACTGCGCTAGAACAGATTGACCATGCTGCAAAGCGCAAACTTCCTGTTCACGAGGGATCAAGTGTGGAGCCCAAACGGGCTAGACCACAGCCACTGCAACCAGTGGAAGCTGCGTGGGCAGTAGTGCCCATAGCAGACCGTTCCAGTCCAGCAGTGGTCTTGACCACCTTGACGTTGCCTGTGCGGCCTCCTGCTGCACCGGTGCAAGTTGCACCCACAATCTCCTGGGCACCCAAGGTGCCCCTTGCTGAACTCTTGCTGGAGCAGCAAGATGAGGAGATGGCTGACGCGCCACTTGATCGGGACGAGCTGGCGTTGTTGGATGCCATTAAAGCAAGTGCATGGCCACACGCATCCACAGCACAGGTGGCAGGTCCCTTGAAGCGGGGACTTGTAGCGTCACCCCATGCTCCTGGTATGCAGGGGCCTCCAAGAGCTTCTTGGGGGCGCAAGCCCCCCCTTAAAACTGAAAATATAGAAGTCGTAGACTTTCTGGCTGGTGTTCTCATGTGATCTGACTTTGCGCAACTGTTGTTCATATTGCCCATTGTGGTGCCTGCACCTGCCATGCAGTTTGAAGTGGTCGTTGTGGCCACTGACCCATGCATGCCCATGCAATACGATGGACTGGTGGCGGAGGTGGCCAAGACATCGGCTGCCACCAAGGGCAAGCAGAGGCTTGTCCCCACAGAGGAGGACCCCAGTGACTATGGTCCGTCCTCCGACGAGGAGGAAGAGGAGGAAGAGGGCAAAATGCCCGCACACCGCTTCTAGCGGATGCAAAGAAACAAGAAGCTCACTAAGAAGAAGGCGAACAAGGCTCAGGCTGCAGCTGCCCTGGCACACAGGGCGCAAAACAATTTCTCTGGTCGCATCCCCAACAGCTTGGGGGTGAAGATCTGGGGGCCGCTCGAGGTTGAGCGGCTCAATTCATGCTTCCATGGGGCCTTAGGGCCCTCCTTTTACTATTTGTACTGGACCAACACGGTCCTTGTGGGCGCCAATGCAAATCGCGTGGCTGCCTTCAAGTTTGGTTCTGGTCACATGGCTGACATGCCGCAAACAATGGTCTACAAGTTTGTGTGCAGGGGATTCCCCTGCACTTCTTATGAGCTGGAACAGCTCTATAAGTACTGTGCAAATCCGCATGTTCCTTGTTGCAACTGTATCGTCATGTTCATGCTCTTGGTCAAGATACTCTCGTTTGTGCAGCGCTTGGATTCATCGCTGCAAGACAGAACGATGACAATCCTGCTCAATGATCCCGTATATCGGGATATTCCAAATCCAATTCAAGGGCCAGAAGACATGGTCTTTGTGGAACGTCATCATATCCCTGCACGCTTCTTGCGCATCAAGGACAATGGGACGTCCGCTTTATGCGTGATGTGCACACCAGATCCAAAGAGGCCATTTGACCTCAAACAAATAGCGCAGTATGTGCTTATCTATGGCCAGCCAGGGTTGGAGAACACCTGGCAAGGCATCGCAGTAAATTTTGCCTACCGCATGCACTGGCAAACCCTATTTGGGTTTGCCCTATGCAGAGCTCTCTGCGCAAACAGCGCAGGTAAAACTACTTTAGTCCAACGGCTCGCGCTAGTTATGGCGCGACCTGGGCTCTACCGGGAAGCAGTGGCCGCCTATGCGGCGGCCAACCCAACATGCCCATTTGTGGCCCAGTATGGGGCCGATCTGGAAATCTGCCAAGTTCACATACCTGATGATCAGGTGCGGAACTTCTCCGATGATGACATGATTCGTGCCTTGTTGCACAATTGCATCCCACCGGATTGGGTGGACCACGCCTATACCTATGGCATGGTCTATTTGGAACAGCAGTTCCACCAACCGACGATGTCTCTTGACATTTTTCAAGCTGTCGATGATGAGCGCCTACAGCGCCTTGCTGTATATGGAACTCCACCCGCCATCCCTAACTGGGATGGATGGCGAGAGATTTCCAAGGAGGACTACTATTGCCTCCTCTTCAAGCGTGCCGACAAAGTGTCAGCGCAACAGGATCCCAAGGCTATTAGCCTCTATTACTATATTGGAATAGACCCAAATGTGGGTCATTTGTGGAAGAGAAAACCAGCGCACGGTACAATGCCAGTGATTGGGCCTGCGATTAATGTCATGCTAACCAATTTATTATGGTAGACGTGACTGCTGCCAGGGGTCCTTCGACCCCCCCAAAAATGGAATCTGCGCCTCAACCTCCTGCGATTAACATTGCGCAACCAGAGGCGGCAACAACAACGGAAGCGGGCGGAGCTGAGACGACAATTGGGACAGGCTGAACAGCCCATTTTATCTACATTTCATTAGGTAACGTCGAGTGTCTACACTTGAGTTTTGTTGCTGATCATCCGTGCTTAACAGCACGTTATCATGTTTTTTTTTTTTTTTTTTGTTTTTGTTAACTTGTAATACATGGTGGAGACCCCACCATATCTCTTGATCTATCTGCGCCATTGGCACAACCTAAGTGTGACTCACTTACCCTTCTGGGTACTACATGCCTTGGTGACCTCGTTGGCCACTGAGTGGGCCGTTGACTAGATTGAGTGCAGTTGTACTGCACATAACTCGTAGTCTTGAGGCAGTTGACTTGCCTTGCTAGTATCCAATGTTGTACAAGTACGACTTGTCTATCCAGTCATCTTTCCAACAACATCAGGCATCCATATGACACCATCGCTAACTAAACACCCGGACTACTCTAGACCATGCATTGGTCTAAAAGGAGGGTATGTAACCAGTGGGTTACCTAGACTTAGACTAGGCATGATGTATCACACCTTACTGCCTTATATAGACTGTAATGCGCGTCTGTGATGCGTGTTGGTAGATGATGTAAGGACAACATCTTGTATTCACAATGTATCTAGTCTAATCCAATAATTTGGTCTGATTCAGCTACTGCGTGATAAACGCAAGATTGTTCTACTTGTAGCCAACAGCTACATGCCCCAACAGTGATTTCTCCATCTGTTCCAGCTAGTCAAGGACTGGCCACATCAACACATGCCCCAGAAGTAGTGGGGCTAATCAAGCATCATTGAGGCTGCAAGCCTCTGATTGACATTTCAAAGCTGGAAGTCATAGACTTCCCTAGCAGCAAAACCTCCCATGAAGGCATCATTGTCAGTGCTCTTGTCATCAAAGAAACCATTGCAGGCATGAATAACACAAGCCATGCAACCTCAAGTCATAATAGGATGTAAGCTGGTGGGAATGGAGATCCTGCATGTGGAGCTGTTGCTGGATATAGGCAATGACCAGATCATGATAGATGCTCCTGCACTTGAGCAGGAGCACATTGTTGGGATGCCTATCATGCCTAGTGAACAGCATTAGGGGGGGATGAGTGATCAGGCTGTGGCACATCCAGCACTGCTAGTACCAGTAGCAAAGCCCCAACCTGTAGTTGGGAACAGAAGAGTGATTGTGATGGGGTATGCCCCTGAACTAGGGGGGCAGTCCAAGCATCATCGAGGCTGCAAGCCTCCCATCAATATATCTAAACTGGAAGTCATGGACTTCCATGAAAACATGCCTAAACAAGCTGGCCCAGCTCAACTTCTATTTATGCAGGCAGTATCTATGCCTGCACCACTGCAACAGTATAATGTGGTGGATGTGCCCACTGATCTGAGGACACCAGAGCAGTATGATGGGTTAATTGTGACCCAGCAAAGGACTGCTGCTGCATCCAAGGGCAAAGGCAAGGTGGTAATGACTATTGCTGATGACAGTGATTATGGACAGTCCTCCACAGAGAAGGAGCAGGGATGAGAGGAGGGAGAGACACCTGCACAATGCTTCCAGTGTGTGCAACTGCAATAAATGAAGCTGCCCAACATAATAGGGCAATCAACAATTTCTCAGGATGAATTTCTGATGGATTTGGAGTAAAAGTGTGGGAGCTGCTCAATGTGAAGTGGCTTAATTCAGGCTTCAGAGGGGCCTGGGCAATTGTATGTATTACTTGCCCCACACCAACACCATCTTCATAGGCACCAATCCTAATTGCATGGCAGCCTACAAATTTAAGTTGCAGCAGCAGGCAAAAGTGCCTGCAACAATGGTATACAAGTTTGCCCTGCACAGACTGCTGTGCACCTCATATGAGCTGGAATAGCTCTATAAGTATTATGCAAACAAACATGTTTCCAACCATGACTGTATTGTTGCATACATGCTGATCTCTGTGCTGCAACTACTGGCACAACAACTTGATGATTCCCTGCATGACCATACTATGCAAATGTTGCTTTTTGAGTTGACCTACCAGAGCCTCAAGAACCCCCTCAGCAGAGCTGAGGACATGGATTTGGTAGAGCGGCGGCATCTCCTATCATGCTTTTTGCATGTCAAAGAGGATGGCAAATATGCCTTGCACATCATGCGCACACCTGACCCATCTGTGCCATTTGACTTGGAGCAACTCACACAGTATGCATTCATTTTTGGGTAGCCTGGGTTAGAGAATACCTGGCAAGAGATTGCATTTCACTATGCATTTCATATGCATTGGCAAACCTTGTTTGGATTTGCCTTATGTAGGGTGCTCTGTGCTAACAGCACTGCAAAAACTACTGTGGTCCATTGAATGGCACTTGTTATGGCACAACCTGGGATGTACTGAGAGGCAGTGGCAGTGTACAACACCACCTTCCCAGATAGACCTATAGTGGCCCAACATGGGGCTGAGTTGGATAATGACCAGGCCCATAATGCATCCTTCTTCACAACTGGATTTTGCTGGACTGGGTAGACCATGCTTATACTTATGGCATGGTCTACCCAGAACAGCAGTTCCACCAGCCAACAATGTCTTTGGACATTTTGATAATAAGTGCATGGAGTGCTTTACTCAGTATGGAACACCAAAGGTCATTCCTCAATGGGATGGCTGGAGAGAACTTTTAGAAAATGATTACTATTGTCTTATGTTTAAGCGCAATGAAGAGCACATTACTATAGAATTCCCAGAGGCTAAAAGCCTCTATTATTTCATTGGCATGGATCCTAACCAGGATCATCTATGGAAGCACACTGTGGCCCATGGTATGCTGCCACCATTAGCTGCTGTGACTAACATTACAGTAACTGAGTTGACTTTGGCAGATCCTATGCCCAAACTGGGGCCTCCAACTCCACCAAGAACAGAATTGGCACTTAGCATACCCATAACTAACATCACATTGGGTGATGCAGCAATGATGACAGAACTAGGAGAGGTGCTAGAGGAAGAGGGGTCATTTGACCCTAGTTACCAATAAGTAACCATGAGTTCTTCACTCAGATTCCACTGCTAACATTTGATGATGCTAGTGCTAAGTCAGGAAACAGGATTTGGACTGTTAGATCCAATAACACAAAAGAATTCATTGCTGTTGATATGCATAATTACCTTATTGCCCAAAGAATTACCTGTCAAATGACGGCCTCCTATGCACACCAACAAAATGGAAAGGCAGAAAGATATATTAGAACAATTGAAGACACAGTGCAGGCTCTAATGGCTTGGTCAGGACTACCGCTGATGCGCCCAAAATTTAGCTAATTGCTTTCCTAGTAAGTAGCACTTAGCCTTGTTTTGCGTTGGGCTTGCGAAGTGCAGAGGAAGTCCCAGGCAGGTCCCAATTACTTGGTCCTAAAGTGTGGTGTCAAGTAGGAAGGATGTTGCCATCGATTGGCAGCAGGTGGTAAGAGTTTTGGGGAAACAGCAGATGGCATGTGATAAGCTTATGAAGCTTCTAATTCTTCTAATTCTTAGCTGTTGGTGCTAAGCACATATGTCAAAGATGCAAGGTGGCAAGCGTTGGCACTGGCAACAAGGGTGTACTTGTATAGTACCGTTAGGACATAGAACAAAGAAGACACTAAGAACTTTAGTGTGGATGAAGTAAGGTGAGGTCGCTAATTGCTTAGCACCTCAAGTGGACTTAGTAATCTGAACTGTGGGGCAAAAGGTGCTGGGTGTGATTCAACAACTTGCTACTGACAAATGGTAAAGTATCTATAGTAAGTGACAGTGGCAACTTAGTGAAGGGTTGGCAACAACTCTAATAGTTACCACTAATGAAAATGTAAGTAAAGGTCTGATAATGATACTATAAGAAAGGTAAATGCTACTCAGAGAGGGTCATGCAGGCAGCTAGCTAAGCATGCTGCCATGTAACGTGCAGGGTGTCAGTCTTGTGACAGGGTCATGACAAGGGTGGGTACTAAATTGTAATGTGGCATGTGGTGGCAGTGACAGAAAGTGCCAGCTGTTGGTCAGCTGTCATTATTAAGTCAAACACAGACATATTTGGAATTAGACTTGAAGAGGAAAGCCAGGCTGACAATGATCCACTGATTGTCAGGGGACACTCCTGTGCCTCCTGTTCTCTCTCTTTTTTCCTTTTCTTATCTCTTCTTTCCAGTGTTTCCATACTTGTCAGGGGACTACTAGTTCACCGCTACTTTTTCACTCCTCAGCCCGGTCCTCTACTCTCTGAACACTTCTCAACCTTGCTCTCAACCCTTCAGTCCCCTACCTACTTGGTTTGAGGGGTAGCATATGCCACACCTCTGGGATTTACTCGGTCTGAGGCCAAACTCTCTCAAGCGTCAACTTGAGCTGAGTTTGAAAAGAGGAAGTATTTCTGACCAACTTGCCATCATTTACTCCCTCTTTTCAAACTCAGCTGCACATGTGACCTCAGCATGTGACCT
>JAGGAT010001220.1:0-10262 GCA_017657195.1 Termitomyces sp. T70a | reverse complement strand
CCTTCGGCACAAATTTCCTAGCTCGTTGGGGGCTTCGCCCCCAAACCCCCTCCAACTCAGCCTTCACCCAAACCTCACTTCGTTCAGTTAGGGCTCCAAGTATGTATAAGTAACTCAAGTGCTTAATCGCAGCCTCAACCTCACTGCGTTCGGTCAAGGCCTCGGTCTTCACCAACTCAAGTGCTTAATCACAGCCTCAACCTCACTGCGTTCGGTCAAGGCCTCGGTCTTCACAAACTCAGTGCTTAATTTCAGCTCTCAAAGTATTACTGTAAGCTGAAATGAATTTTTCTTGAGTTTTTCAAATTTTTTAAGCATTTATGGATCCTCAAAAACAATGCAATCAGTGTATCCATGGCCCCTGAATGTTTCCTGATTTTTCACTGATTTTATCAAATTTTCTCAAGCACTTTCTATGCCATTATTACTCTAAAAGAAAGTCTGAATACTATCTTATTATGTAAGTCTTGGTCAGCCTTAGTCATTCCATCAATTCCCACAAAACACTTGTCCCATATTATATAGATGAGCTATAATCTGTGTCTTTGGCACAGATTTCATAGCTCATTGGAGTCTTTGCCCCCAAACCCCTCCCCCAACTTGGCCTCCACCCAAACCTTACTTTGTTTGGTTAGGGCTCCAAGTATGTATAAGTAACTCAGTGCTTAATCCCAGCCTCAACCTCACTGCATTTGGTCAAGGCCTCAGTTTTGACAAACTCAGTGCTTAATCCCAGCCTCAATCTCACTGCGTTTGGTCAAGGCCTCAGTTTCAAGAAACTCAGTGCTTAATCTCAGCCTCAACCTCACTGTGTTCAGTCAAGGCCTCGGTTTTGATTTGTGCCTTCAGCACAAATTTTATAGCTCATTGGAGGCTTTGCCCCCAAACCCCCCCCAACTCAGCCTCCACCCAAACCTCACTTCATTCAGTTAGGGCTCCAAGTATGTATAAGTAATTCAGTGCTTAATCCCAGCCTCAACCTCACTGCATTTGGTCAAGGCCTCAGTTTTGACAAACTCAGTGCTTAATCCCAGCCTCAATCTCACTGTGTTCGGTCAAGGCCTTGGTTTTCACAAACTCAGTGCTCAATCCCAGCTCTCAATGTGTTATTGTAAGCTAAATTGAATTTTTCACATTTTTCAAGCATTTATATACCTCAAAAACACTGCAATCAGTGTATCAATAGCCCTTGAATTTTTCCTGATTTTTCAGTGATTTTCTCGAATTTTTTTCGAGCACTATCTATGCTGTTACCCTAAAAGGAGATTCCTTAGTCATTGCTGACCAATTTTAGTCATCATCCAATTTCCCACAAAACACTTGTCCCATTATATATAGATTTCCTCCACGGTTGATCCAGTATCTGTGTGTGTTCATATCCCCGCTACCTACGCCCACGCCCATGCCCCCACACCTCTGGTGGACCTTTGGAGTTATGGATTATGACAGGGTATAGTTATGAGGCACAGAAAAGAGGTTTTGAAAGTATTCTAAGTTTTGTGTTTGTGATAGAGATGTGCTGTATTATATAAATGGATAAAGTAATTAATTGCGAGCAAGAAAAAAAGAGTTATCTGGGAAGGAACAACAATCATTTGAATCTCATGCACAACCTGGATCTTTTATACTGTTGGTATATGTAGGTTTTGAATGGCCAGTCAAACTTGATGCCTAGTGAGAATGCAATGCAAGCTCTGGGCCAGATCTGCAATGATGTGTAGATATATATCTCAACCAAAACCTGCCAAAAGTTAGAAAATGAAATGAGCACAAGACAATCTAATTGCAAGGGTATGTGCTATTGCCAGACCCAGGTTGCAAGGTCTAATCTTCTCTATTGATTATCATGATATAATCATCAGTGCACTTCTACTACTCTTCCTTTGCATCCGGAGCTATGTATGTTTGCAGTCCTGTTAGAGCATTCAAAGCACATTATCTCTTCTCATGACACCACCTGCTGATATGATATATAATCATGAAACTGTCATGACCTGCATAACCACCTCCACTTTAGCCCCAATGCCTCCACATCCCTACTCTGGAGTTGCTCCAACCTGACCCTCACTGGCAACCCCAGTGCTTACCCCACACCCTGGCATGCCACCACCAATTGGATCTGACATACATCAGTACTCTACCACTATGGATCTAACACCTGCCATGCATTAATAAGTCTCCATAAGAATGAAGCACACCAATCACACAGCATGGCACATGGAATACGTCACAAATATAGGTCATAGGAAGGAAATGCACCTTGGTGCATGTGATCAGACTATTATAGGTGGTATCTGATGGCCATACATGGCAATGAGCTTCTGCCTTCAAAGATAGTGCTGATGATAGATAGATTGACAAGTGACAGATAGCATCAAATGATCAAAACTAATGCTTACAAGCAACCACAGTGCTTAGTGGTTTGGAATGATGAAGTTTTTCCATAACAGGCAGCTTGGCATTTTATCTTGGCACCTGATGTTGCTTGGTGCCATCTTTTAACTTTTATGGACAGTTAGATTGTAGACTTCATATTAAATAATTTAATTTGCAGCATTCACTTACATTCTTACCAGTTCACTGCCCTTTAGCACCACTTAGTGCATTGGTAATGGCAAACTCTTATTAGTAAAAATACTTATTTTTTGTCAGTAATAGCATCAAACCAAATCCTCTTTGATTACTCTACACTTCAGATTTCTTTTGGCACATCTTTAGTTTTTAAGTCACCAATATTACCCTTGCTATGTGTCCTTGTCACATTTTCTTAGCTCACTTCCCTTGTTGCACCCCCTTTGCTGTCTCTCTCCATCTTTGCATCTATGTTGCTATCATTGTCAGAGGACTTCCTTTAGAAGACTTTCTTTTCTGAGTGCCCCTTCTTTTTCTGGATGTCCTGGACTATCCCAGCCTGATCCAGAAATTTCTAAGTGCTCTGTTGTACTATATAGTAGCTTTTATGCTCCTGCCCCCATGCTGATGTAGTATGCTATGGCAGAGAGACTTAGACTTGTTCTCTTTGGATTTCTCTCTGCCAGGTGATTAGTTATGTTCTCTATTGTACCTACAGTTTCTAATACACTTTGGATTTTCCTCTGCCAGTTGTGTGGTTAGCTGCAACCTCTAGATGTCACCCTTACAATCACTAGTGCTTTTGGTAACCAATGCACCTTTGCAACTATAGAAAGGCATCTGAGCTTGGAATATGCTGAGCTACTTTTTTAAAACCTTCAAAAACATTACATACTTATCCCATTACTAATAACTTAGATTAGAACATATTTATAAAGCAAATTGTCTCCTAGTGCACTTAGCTGCTTGCTGCCTACACTTGGCTTGCTGCATACACTTGCCACACTCTCCATATCTCTTGGTGTGTTCTCTGGGACACTGCTCAGAACTCTTTATAATTTAGCATGCTTAATGCATATTCCAGGTTAGTATCTGTATTTATGACAGTACTGATCTACTTTTGAGTGTCATCAATGCATTGAATATTTGAATATTGAACAGTACTTTTAGGAGTATAAGATGCTATTTTAGGAGTTAAACTAATGTTCAATAGCAATAGAAAACTACTACTTATGACCACTATCACATGTATGTGGAAAGGAAAATACAGAAACATTAGGAGATGGAGTAGATGTAGATGAGTGTGTATCAGCTAATATTTGTGATAGAGTGCATGAATTAGTGGTGAGAGTTAGTTGAACTTGAGAGGGCCCAATACTATAGCCATAGCCAAATGAGGCACTGCAAAAGTTTTAGGATGTATATCTACTTTTAAGCTAATGACATACCAAAAATATCTGGAAAAAGCTCTACTGATGCAATAAGTTGAAGGAGTAGGAGGTGGTAGAAAGAGACCTAACATTAGATATGTCAACTTTAAAACAGAAATTGATATAGAAAAGAGATACCAATTGTTGGAGCTTCTTTTGTTTTGTTTTCTTGCATTGATAAGCCTCTATAAGAGCTAAGCACACCAATCACACAGCATGGCACATGGGATAGGTCATGAATATAGGTTACAGAAAGGAAATTCATCTTAGCATACAGAATCAGGCTATTATAGGTGACATCCAACAGCTATGCATGGCAATGAGCTGCTTCTGTCAAAGATAGCACTGATAATATAAAGGAAATGCTTAATATCTGCAGAACTCCTTCTACAGAGCCAGTGACTGCCAGTGACAAGTGGGAGTCAAGCAAGCATAGAGGCAGGCAAAAGTCAGACAAGGGACTAGCAAGGCTAACCAAGTGGTTGGACATTGCTAGAGAGCTTACAGTTGGATTATTAGATAGGCCAGGAGAACATATCTATTGTTCAGCCTGGAGATATGCTATCTACATGCTGCCTTTATATACTAATAATACTGTTTACTAATTGAGCCTTGGTATGTAATGGAGTATGACTAACAATAATTGATGCTGAGTAAGGTCCATGCATATGACTCATCAAGGCTGACTACTAGAAGACAGAAGGGGATAGGGCAGCAGGCTGAGTGGTCATTTGGATGTGCTAAGAGTGGGTGCATTGTTGGACTAAGCTCTGAATATAGTTGGATGTAGTCTGGAAACTAGTCTCCTGACAGATGATAAATAGATTGACAAGTGACAGATGGCATCAAACAACTAATGCTTGCAAGCAATTGCAGTGCTTAGAGGTTGGAATGATGAAGTTTCTTCATTGTCATGACCCTTCTTTTAAAGCCTTCTCTGGGACCCTCTTGCAGCCTCCTTGCCACCCATGACTGTAAGGGCGACCTCTGGAGGTTGTGGCTAATCACACAACTGGCAGAGGGGAATCCAAAGTATATTAAAAGGTAGATATAACAAGAATAGTAAGTAGGTAAATACCTGGCAGAGGGGAATCCAAAGAGAACAAGTCTAAGGATCCCTCTGCCAGAGTCCGAGAAAATAAACATAGGTCACATGTCCAGTGGCTGTGCTAGCTCCAGACTAAAGTGCTAGCTCTGGACTAAAGTAAGTAATCAATGGAATAATGTAAGTATGAGAACACCGGGAAGAATAGATATAACAGAGGAAAGGAAAGAGAAGGGAAGTCCCCTGACATCACCTCCCTCTAGAGTGCAGCGACTCGATGCGTGGGATAGAACAGGTCCCAGACTGCCTGGTCAGTGGGGGAGGCGGGGTAGATGCCTCGAATGGTGTGGGGAGCATCTGGGTGCGTGTGGTGGAACTCCCAAACCATGGCGGGTGCGTGGACATTGTCGGCGGGTTCCCAGGAGATGTCTTCAATACCGCAGCCCTTCCACTTGACCTTGTACTGTAGCTTGCGGCAGAATAGACAGCTATCCAGAATCTTCTCCACCTCGTATTCTAGGCCGTTGGCAGCCAGGAATGGGGTTGTCTGGGGCCAGCAGGAGTTTGACTACGTTGAAGACCGGGTGCAGCTGACGCATTCTGGGGGGCAAGCAGAGTCGGTAAGCCAAGGGGCCCACTTGTCTTTCCACTATGTACGGCCCCAGTTGGTGATGAGACAGTTTCCAGGATGGCCGTGTGGTAGCGATGTCTGACCTGTCCAGGTATACGCGGTCCCTGGGCTTGTACATGGGTGCTGGAAGTCGTCTGCGGTCATAGTACCGGGCCATGTCGTCCTTTGCCTTGGTCAGGGCGGCCTTGGCCTCCTCCTGTGCTTTGCACATCCGATCCACAAACTCATTGACAGACTCATTCTCTGACCGATGTCCCGGAGGTTTGAACCCCATCCAGGGATGGCGTCCCATGTCCAGGAGGAACGGGGAGACCTTGGTGGCGGAGTGAACGTGGTTGTTGTACTGGAACTCCGCCTCTGGAAGGAGTTCGTCCCAATCGTCTTGCCGCTCGTTGCAGAACAGCCGGAGGTACTGCTCAAGCTCTTGATTGACCTGTTCTGTTTGGCCGTTGGACTGGGGATGGTATGCAGTGGAGGTGTGGAGTTTGATGTGGAGCAGGCGGTAGAGCTTGCGAGTGAACTCCGCTATGAACTGCGGGCCTCGGTCGGAGACGTAGGCATTGGAGAGACCGTGAAGCTTCCATACGTTCTTCTGATAGAGGTTGGCAGCGCCCATGGCGGAACAGGTGGTGTGGGTGGGGATGAAGTGAGCACGCTTACCACACAAGTCCACGACCACCATAATAGTGTCGTAGCCATGGGAGTCCGGCAGTTCTACAATGAAGTCGACGGAGGCCATGCTCCAGCGTGCTGCAGGTACCGGGAGAGGGTGTAGCTGTCTGACCGGGAGGTGACGTTGGGGCTTGGTCCGGAGGCACAGGTTGCAGGTGCTAGTGTAGGAACCGATATACCGCGACATCTGAGGCCACCAGTAGTTACGGGACACCAGCTCCAATGTCTTCCAGCGGCCAGGGTATCCAGCGATACATGAGTCGTGGTGCTGTTCTACAATGCGCCTCCGGAGTTCTGGGTCGTTTGAGATGTAGATGCAGCCACGAAAGGTGAGGAGGCCGTCCTGTAGACCCCATTCAGCGGTGCGCACTGACCTGGACCCAGAGGGTCTCCCAGATTGCAAGGCCAAGGCGGCTTTAGCTACGGAGTCCTCCTAGACACCTTCACGGTTGCCCCGGCAGATGTTCCGGACAATGCTTACCTCATCTCCCTGAACAGATACTCCTTCCAGAGCATGGATGGCAAACAACTCCGGGCAAAGGAGGACAATATTGGCGTTGTCTCTGGTATCGGAGCCATGGTTTGCACGTCGGGACAGGGCATCGGGCTTCCCCATACTCCTTCCAGGCTTGTGGTGCAGGGAGAAGTCGAAGTTGGCAAGGTACAGGGACCACCGGGCCTGGCAATGGTTGAGCTTCTGAAGTATTCTAGGTTCTTGTGGTCTGTCCAGACTTCGAATTTGTGCCTCGCGCCCTCCAGAAAGTGATGCCACTCCTCCAGTGACCAGATGATGGCCAACATCTCTTTGTCATGGATTTTGTAATTGTGCTTCACGGCATTGAGGCTTTTGGAGTAGAAGGCCACAGGGTGCCACTTCTCATCTTCTGGGGATTGCTGAGACAGGACGGCGCCGGTCGCAAAGTCGGAGCTGTCGGCCTTGATGTGGAAAGGGTGATCGTTGTTGGGGAAGATGAGGATGGGCTTGGAGGTGACGGCGGACTTCATAGCGTTGAACACCTATTGCTCCATGTTTCCCCAGGTCCATCCTACGTCCTTCCTGGTGAGGTCGAACAGCAGCCGTGCGTGATGGGAAAAGTCCTGGATGAACTGCCGGTAGAAATTGGTGAACCCCAGGAAGGCCTGTACCTCCTTCTTGTTCCGGGGCTCCGGCCACTGGGTGACACTGGCCACCTTCAAGGGGTCCATCTCTGCCATGCCGTGCAAGATAATCAGCCCGAGGTACTTGATTCGGGTCTGCTCAAACTCGCACTTCTCTGGTTTGAGAAAGAGCTGGTGTAGGCGGAGACGGTCCAGGATGACCCGGGTGATGCAACGGTGCTCCTCTAGATCTTTAGTGTATATGAGGATATCATCAAGGTATACGCACACCACGCTATTGGCGATCAAATCCCGGAAAATGTTGTTCATCATTGTTTGGAAGGTGGCTGGACTGTTTGTGAGCCCAAAGAACATTACCAGAGGCTTGAACAGCCCACGGTTGGTCCAGAATGCCCCCTTCCACTCATCCCCCTCCTAGATGCGCACGTTGTTGTAGCCCCACCAGACGTCCAACTTGGTGAAGTAACGTGCACCCCAGAGGTTGTTGATGAGTTCAGAGATGAGTGGGAGGGGGTAACGGTTCTTGACGGTCATTGCATTGAGCACGCGATAGTCTTGAACCAATCGGAGGGAGCCATCCTTCTTCTTGATGAAAAACACCGGCGAGGCCATCGGAGACTTGGAGGGGCGGATACGTCCAGACTCAAGATTCTCCCAGAGGAACACATCTAGCTCGTCCTGTTCCTTGGGCATGAGCAGGTAGACCTTGCAGTTAGCAGGCTTTACATTGGGCATCAGCTCGATAGTGTGGTTCCACTGCTTGCATTCTGGGAGAGAATCAAACAAGGCCTTAGAGAAGACATCCTCAAAGTCGTGTAGGTGGTCAGGGACTGCGTCTCGGAAGGCCCGGGGTTGGGCGTTCATTGCAAAGGCCTGGGCCAGCTGCTGGGAAGTGGTCTGACTGGCCTAAATCTCCTCCGGAGCAGGAGTAGGCCATAGGGTCATTGTGTAGACGTAGTCTCCTGCCTCAATGGCTTTGTCTGGCCATTCCGGGTCCCGGGCGAGTCAAAACTCCCCTTTACATCTTTCTTCCTGTCTGGAGTTTTCGCCACCGCACCTGTCGTCCTCATAGAGGGCCTCTCTATGGGGGAATGCCAGAGGCGGGGAGTCCAGCAGGTCAAGGTCCGTAAACAGGAGGTGTCCTACTCGACATGCCCAGATAGCTGTGCGTTCCCGCATAGCAGTGCGCCGCTCCTTCTTTGACTCCTCTGCACAGGTGGTGCAGCGCCGGGGGTACCAGCTCATCTTTACCTCTCCCTTGGTCCAATCGATCTCCAGGTTGTGCTTCCAGAGCCAGGTGAAGCCAAGAATCATGTCCTGCTTCCCCAGGCTGGTGACCGTGAAGGTGGCACTCTTTGCGTGTGACTGATAGCAGAAAACAAGGTCTACTACCGTGCAGATTGAACCAGCTTCATTTGGGGTACCATCAATGTTGTACACCGGGATCGGAGAAAGAAGAGGTCGGGTGGTGAGCTAGTGGCGCTCCACATAGTCAGTGTCCACAAACAGTCCAGTCGCTCTGGAGTCTAGGAGGGCGACAACGCTCCGGACCTGCTGAGTGTCGGTCGTTTCCACTTCAACATTAGGCTGGAGCGAGTTGGCAGACGGGGTGGAGGCTACCACGTAGCAACGGGGGAGGCGGCGCTCCCAGGCGGGGAGTTGGGGCCTTGTTTGGGCCGGGGATTTGGGTACGTCGGAGGGGGTGCTTATGGTGGCCATTGCTGGGGTATTAGCAGAAGCTATATTGGTCTCTTCTACCGACAGACAGGCAAACCGATTTGCACTAAGCAACAGGGGCGTACTACTCACCTGTTGCTTCTCTAAAAACCCCCTTCCAATGTCTCCGCGGTGGCCTTGACATCCGGTGCCTCTTCCTTGAGGTTGTTCGGGGTGGTTGCGTCGGGCGAAGGGACCCCAGCGGAGTTCTGGGTGGCCAGGAGCTGCAGGAGCAGCTCCTCCTGTTCCTCAGGGGTGAGGAACCAGACCTCGAGGCCCAAAGGGCACCTGTGTGCGAAGTGCCCAGCTGCGCCGCAGTGTATAGGAGCGGGAGGACGGCTTGTTGGTGAGAGGCGTTGATGTCCATGGGTATTCCGGAGGGCAGTGCAGAGCATCCCAGAGTAGCTACCGGAGTCAGATCCACTGTCAGGAATGGTTGTACATGCAAGGCTGGGGCGGGAGGATGAGCGGCGGGGGGAGGGGCCACTGCCCAGCAGAGGTTGCGCTTGAGCTCCATGAGCTGCCACTGATCTCAGGCCACCCAGTACCAGGAGTCCACGCAATTGTTGGAGGGGCATCCCTCCACGAGGTTGTCTATCCATTCCATCAGGGCCAGGTTCAACCCCTCATGGAAGGTGAGGCAAAGTTGTAGGCCATTGGGGTAGTTGGCCTGCTCCATGAGGGCCTGAAATGAGTTGATGTAGTTGTCCAAGGACCTCCTGCCTTGCCTGTACTGGTCCTTGTCCCGTAGGGCCAGTGCAGCAGTCTTGGCTGGATTTCTTGGGAAGAACTCATCCCTAAATTCCTGCTCAAAAGCGGCCCAGTCTGCAAACCCCGCGACGCCCCCGGGACGTCAAAACACCCTCATTGCGTAGGTGGTGGTCCGTTCGGACTTCATGTAGGACAGGACCCACGCAATCTTCAGCTCGTCGGGGAAGAACTCATCGCCGCAGAGCTGGATGTAGGTGACACAGGATTGGAGGAAACACTCTCCGGATGCACGGTCACTGTTATATGTATCTGGGAGCACTGGGCAGGGGATATTGATGCATCCCTGTGCCGGAGGGGCCGGTCTTGTAGCAGGGAAGTGTGGAGCTAGTGTTGGAGGAGGAGAGGGTGCAGTGGAGGCTGCGGGGAGGCGCTTGAGGAGCGCCCAGAGGGAGTCAGAGATGGTTTTGGTGGTTTGACAGAGGGTGGAGAGTTTGGAAGTATGGTGGGCTAAGGAGGTCTGGGTGAGGTGCACCTGGGTTTCTAATTGGAGCAAGCAAGTCCAGGCATCGTCCTGCGGGGCCGGAGC
>JAGGAT010001219.1:0-10270 GCA_017657195.1 Termitomyces sp. T70a | reverse complement strand
AAGTAAAACAACCTCAATCTCAAGTATCTCTCAAGACATCAGTGTGGAGTTGTAGTGGATTTTCTAAGTCTTCAAGAAAGCCTCAGAACTATTAGTATTACTCTAACCAAGTACTACACCACCAAGCACTGTCAAAGGTCAAAGCTGTTACAACCACACCAGCTGAGCTGGATGAGCTAGGTGTAGCTCAAGAGGTAAAAATCACATTCCAGAAAAACCTGTCAGACTCCATCATGTAGCAAGACATGTCTATTTAGCGGACAACTGAAATGAGTGCATTAACTACTAGAAAATGTGCAACCAAGGTTTGTATAATCAGGATGAGTCATTAATTGATGACCAAGGGATAGTCTTTGAAGAATGTGAAGGAGTCATGCTTGTCAATGATATGCATCAACAATTCACTGCCCATACTGTCATGTGCCAGAAAGTGTAAAATCTGACAATTTTTTTTTTAAAACTTTCAGCACATCTCAATATACTTCTTAACTAGCGACCTGTAATTTTTATTAAGGAATCCATGCTACATGAGTTGTGTCAGCTGATGACCGAGTGAGAGGTACTAAAATGACCAAGAAGTGCAAAATATGTCACACTGGGTCACAATCCAGTTTCAAGTTCTACTCACATCCAGAATTGTCATCCATTTGCATTGTGCACAAGCCAGGCATTGATTACGGTGCATGATATCCACATGTGGATGTATCAGCACATCTATTGACAAAACTTACCATAGTAAGTACTGGAATAGGAATGTAAACTATTTGGAGAATAGTAAGCTCAATGGGGTACTGTGGTTGAAGGTCCAGCATGTTGAGCAGAGTAACTTGCAGGAACATCTGGAGTTGAGAAGTGTACAAGAGGGGGAGGAAGGGGAGGAAGGGCTAACTGCATTGAATATTGTAGAGCAGGTAGGCTCTCAGCTATGGTATTGAGACAGCAGCACTGTAACAGTGGCTGTGAATCTGATATGCTGTTTGATTCCACATCTGCATCCTTGTTTGATGAAGCAGGTCATTTCTGTGATTGTCTGAATAATCTATGCTATAGAGTATAATGGTAACAGATGAAAACAGTCTATCCTTCAAGTCTTTACATGCTCTTGTATGAGAGCCTCAATAGCAGAGTTACAAGTTTTTTGAGAAACAGCAGCATGAACCATTTCAGTGAGGTGTTAACAAAAAAGTGAATGTGCCCAGATTTGATACTTATGCATGGCTTCTGAGCATGCTGTGGCCCAGCCAGGATGTAGACCTTCAATGGCACCTGTTGTCATGCTCTGTTTCATTGAATAGAAAGATACCACTTTTTTTGAGCTTCACACTCATTGTTATGCTTTGGAAAGCTGGTTTCAAGTCATGCTATATGTATAGAAAGTTGTTGCTTACTTAGATACTATGCACTCCATCTGAGTCCACTTGACTGAGCTCCAGTGAGTGACAACACCTGCTCTGATTTCTCACTTTTGTGTCTCTTACATGTCAACATCCCATTGTTTGTTGAAAACAAGTATATGGATCTATTCATATACACTGTATGTATCTATGGAATTTTTTTGGCCTTAGAAGAGGACTGGAATGAGTCAAACAATGCATTTTGCACATTGTGACACATGACAGTACTGGAGAACTGGACAGAGACTGTCAGGGGACTTCTTATTTCTTATTTCTTCCTTCATTTATTTTCTTATTTCCTTCTTCATTCTTGCACCTTCCTGTTCCTATTTTTCCAACTCTATCTATTAGTATTACTTTCAGCCTCCAAGGTGCTCTGGCTCTCAAGTTATCCTTCAGACAAGTGTGGCCCCTTCAACACTGCCCACAGACAGCTTATATAAACTGGAGTTTTCCTGCCTTGCTTGTGTAATCTCTTATTAGGCCAATTTTGAAGTTTTTACTACTTAGGTTAGGATTACAATTTTCTGTTGTCCTGTACAGTTGTTTTCCATGCTTCTGAGGCCCCAGAAGTATTAGTCCTAGCATTGAAAATCTCCAGACTTGTTCTCTTTGGATTTCTCTCTGCCAGATAAGTAGTTATTATAATATTATTGATATATACTTTGGATTTCCCTCTGCCAGCTGTGTGACTGAGCCACAGCCTCCAGAGGTCACCCTTACAGAGGCCTGGATGGCAATGACAATAGTAGTGACAACTACAATACTCAAGGCTCTGATCATCAAATCAATGATTGAGATGATAGAGATCATCAAAGAAATGATAGGCAACCTGGCAGACAACCAGGTTCTCAAGATGTAAGGCAACCTCTCCATTGACTAGAGCAGATGTTTGATGAGCATTTGCATTATGCACCTTGGGCATTCTCAATGCCCACATCTCATGCTCTGCATGCAAGTATGCACTAGATGAACAAGGCAGCTCAGATCCATATGGATCATATGTATGACTGCCTTATATGTCTGGTAGATAACTCCCTCAGAGTCAGATTCAAGTTTATAGCTGGAGTAAATTTGATGGTAAGCATATCAGAGCATATGCTAGATCTCCTAGTTGGAGAACTGGACTATAGATGTATGTATGCCACCACCTGGCTGGGTGTTGCTATAGTGGTAATGACACTGACCAGGAGCAGATACACAAATTCATGGAAGGAGAAGAATGAAACTGATTCTGCTGCCATGTTTTCCACATAAATTGCAATAAGCAATACTGGACATTTAAGGAGATCCTAATCAGACTGTATAAAAGATTTGTTAATGCTGCTACAATGCAAGAGGCTGTCAGGGGACCCCCTGTTTCTCCAGTTCTATTCCTTCTTTTTATTTTCATTCACTATTACTACCCTTGTTTACCTTGTTTCCTTCTTACATCAGCTTGAGCCCCAGCAACCAATTATGTCAGCCTTGGTTTTAATAGCTGATTATATCAGCCTTGATTCTAATAGCTGCTTTGTCAGCACATGCACCAATGGCTGATTATGTCAGCTTTGGTTCTAATGGCTGCTTTGTCAGCACATGCCCCAACAGTTGGTTACTTAATTGGGTCATGTGACTTCCTGCAGTATTCTCAAACTCCTGGCTCAAAAGGACCTTAGACTTGTTTTCTTTGGATTCCCCTCTGCCAAGTGATTGATTAGTTATTATTATTGTTGTACCTACCTTCTAATACAACTTGAAATTACCCTCTGCCAGTTGTGTGATTAACCGCAACTCCCAAAAGTTGCTCTTACAGAGGCTTGTAAAGCCTTTAGTGTGATCTTCTCCACTTTGTACTCTAGGCCATCTTCCACCAGGACTAGGGGCAGGAGCAGTAGCACTTGTCATTTCAGTATGGAGTTATCCAGAGTGGGAGTGAGCTTGACTATGTTGAAGACTGAGTGGAGCTTATGCATTCTGAGGGGCAACCAGAGCTGGTAGGCCAGGGAGCCTATCTGCTTTTCCACCAGGTATGGTCCAAGTTGGCAGTGAGACAGCTTTTTGGATGGTCAAGTAGTAGTGATGTCGGAGCAGTCCAAATACATGTGGTCTCCAAGCTTGTATGTGGGGGCCAGGAGCTGTCTGCAGTTGTTGTATGTTGTCCTGTGCCTTGGTCAGGGCTGCCTTGGCCTCTTCCTGAGCTTTGGACATCTGATCTATGAACTCATGAGTGACATCTGGTGTCCAGGAGGAACAGGGTGACCTTGGTGGCAGAGTGCACATGGTTATTATACTGGAATTCCACCTCCAGAAGGAGCTCGTCTCAGTTGTCCTGCTGCTCATTGCAAAACAGATAGAGGTACTATTCAAGCTCCTGATTGACCTGTTTGGTTTGGCCATCAGACTGCAGGTAATATGCAGTGGAGGTGTAGAGCTGGACATGGAGGAGTCAGTAGAGCTCATATGTGAACTCTGTGACAAACTGTAGACCCCAATCTGAGATGTAGGCATTGAAGAAACTATGGAGCTTCTACACATTCTTCTGGTAGAGGTTAGCAGCACCCATGGCAGAACAGGTATTGTGAGTTAGAAAGAAGTGGGCCTGCTTGCCACACAGATCCACAACAACCATGATTGTGTTGTAGCCATGGGAGTCTAGTAATTCTACAAATGAAGTCCATGGAGGCCACACTCCAACATGCTGCCAGTACTGGGAGAGGGTGTAACTGTCCAACCAGGGGGTGTCGCTGGGGCTTGGTCTAGAGGCACAAGTCACAGGTGCTGGTGTAGTAGCCAATGTACCATAATATCTGGGGCCACCAATAGTTTTGGCATATAAGCTCCAGTGTCTTCCAGCAGCTAGGATGTCCTGCAAGTCAAGAGTTGTAGTGCTGCTCAACAATGCACTTCCAAAGCTCCAGATCATTGGGCATGTAGATGCAGCCATACACTATAATTTTTCTTTATGCATTTCCTCAAGCCCTACCAGCCAGTTCTGCTTCTAGGACTCTAGCTATACTGGTTCTCTGTTCACAATTCATTTACTGTCAGTCTTCTAGCACAGCTATATTGGGACCCTTCTTTCATCTCTCATTCTCACTCTCTACTCCTTCTCTGGCCACCCTCACTATAATTTTTCTTTGTGCATTTCCTCAAGTCCTATCTGCTAGTACAACTTTTAGAACTCTAGCTGCACTGGTTCTTTGTCCATAATTCATTTACTGTCAGCCCCGCAGCATAGCTGTAAAAGCGACCTCTGGAGGCTATGGCTCAATCACACAGCTGGCAGAGGAAACTCCAAAGTGTATTAGTGTATGTATAAGTAATTAATAATAGCTGCATACCTGGCAGAGGAAAATCCAAAAAGAACAAGTCTAAGGATTCACTCTGCCAGATGCTCAAAGAAAATGAAAAGTAAGTCACATGATATGTAAGTTACATGTCTGGTCACATGTCCAAATCACCTGTTTGGGTCACATGTCTGAGTCACATGTCTATGTTACCTGCTGAAGTCACATGTCTGGGTCACATGTGCAGCTGAGTCTGAAAAGAGAGAGTAAATGATGGCTGGATGGCTGGAAAAACTCCCTTTTTTGAAATTCAGACCAGTTTGATATCTGAGAGAGTCTGGCATTGGGCTGAGTAAATCAAAGGAGTATGGCCTGTGTTCTCCAACCAAGTAGGTGAAAGTCTAGAAGGTTGAAAGCAAGGCTGAGAAGTGAAGAAATAGATGTGAAATGGGTGTAAAAGGTGAAGAAATAGTGAAGAAATAGATGCGAATTAGTAATCCCCTAACAATAGCCACTTCTGGATTTGGACAGTCTCCAGGTTTCCACTGTTTTAGGTTAGGGTTGAGGCTTTCTGTTATTCTGTACAGTAGCTCCCACACATCCAGAGCCTTGGAAGCACCACCTTCAGCATAGGGAATCTCCAGAGTTGTTCTCTTTGGATCTCCCTCTGCAAGGTGTGTAGCTATATCTGTACAACCTTAGATAATACTGAATATACTTTGGATCTCCCTCTGCCAGCTATGTGACTTAGCCATAGCCTCCAAAGGTTGCTCTTACAACTATATATACACTTCATCTAACTTTGACTTAGAAGCAGCTCTGTCATTACTCAAGAAAGCAGCCAACACATTCTGGTTATTCAGTTCCTTGTTTGGAGATTCACAACTTAGTTTCCCAGCATTATCAGTGTACAACTCTTCTGCTACTTCTCACTATCCCTCACCAACCTCAATGCTCTTGGAAGCCTCAAGGCCATCTGCCCTTCTCCAGTCCAACCCTCCAGCTGTCAACCTATAGACCTTCATGCTCCCACCTCCTCCCATGCACTCAGTCACACAGAAGACAAGCCCAGGCAAGAAGAAATGTTTGAAAAAGCAAAGTCATAGAAATTGTAATGCAAGGCACCAGACTGAGAAGCACAAGGGAGCCTATGGAGGTCATACCAGTTGCCCATCTATTATGTGCAAATACCTTACGAAATATGGTAAATACAGTATACAAACAGATTTTGATATGGTAAATGCATCAGCAGCCTCAACCAGCTTCATCAGCCACTACCACATATCTACAAAGAGAAACTCAACACTTGAAAAACTCATCAAGAAGACCAAAGAAGACCAATTTTTGTATCATTGAATGAGATGGGAGGTAATCAATATTTATCACAATAATTATATTCTCTGATCCAACCCCCATTGTTGATTACAATGATGTATTATTGCCCACTTTGCTAGCTAGCCAAATGACCCAGCTTGCACTGCTAGCAGCCTAGCACAGCCATCATCAGCCATTATCTCAGCTAAATGCCACTGATGATATTTATAATAGCTTTGTTGCTCTGCCTTGATTGCACCTGCTGGACTGGCAAACTATCTTTTTAGTGTGCTTTAGGTTTGGTTATATGTGGGTTTTGCAAAGGTATGTCTTATGCTTATAGTTTTCAGCATTTCTGGCTTACAGTTTTCTGCCATCCTCTTAGGATATACTAACATATATTTTCTCAGCTCAGTCTCTGACTTGAGACCAGCATATGAGGATATTGCAAGGGTGAGACATGAATTGGCCTTGGAAGGGGTAGTAGTGCATATGCTGTGTAGGTTCATGCCAATGGCCATGCCAAGTTCATTTTTTGTAAGCCTATGGCTGTGGGTGTGTTATTTGGAGACCCAGAAACTGGCAGAAGGAAGTTGAATGGCAGCATTGAGGGTGTGAGCATGAAACTTATGGATGTTACTTGGTGCTGGGGCTAGTGGCTGTGCATTTCTTTAATCTGCTCAATTTGTTGTTGGTGCTGCACCATTGGTGGTGTGAAAAGTGGTGATTGTGGGTGGTGGAGCAGTGAGAACCCCAGAATGCTTGTGTGGGAAATGTGGGTGCCAGTGAGGGTGTGCAATGGTGGTATGTTGGAGATCAGTCCTTTTAGAGGTGGAGGTTGAGAGAGGCAGAATTGTGCTGTTGGTGGTTGAGATGGCAGATGTAGAGGGCACAGGTGGTAAAAATGATGGATTCTCCTGTGTTACATACAGCTGCCAGTGACACTCAAACAATAGTCCTCAGTGCAAATTTTCATTTGAGCTCACCAACATCAAAGCAAATAGCAAGGCCAATAAAGATGAAGAGGTCTGGAACTCCATTAGGGGGCTTTGTTGACAACATTGATGTTGATCTTGATGCACTTGGCACCAGCTCATAAATTGTCAAAAAAAAAACATCAAGAGCTCACCTTCTAGATTCTTCCTGGGTTGTTCAGACATTTTGTGTTGGGTAGATGTGTCAGTAATATTCAATGACAATGGTTGTGTTGTTGGATATACTGTCATCAGGTATAAACATGTTCTTGAAATACTCACTCCATACAGTTTCGGAAAAGCCTTGGATATATCCTTGTGTGCCTCCAGAAGTGTCTAAATAGTGAGACAAAAAGAGGCTGAGAGAAAGCTTGAGAATGAGTCAAAGAGAAATCAGGAGTTTTCAGAGAGATCAAGTTAAACCCAGGAAACAAGTTGAAGAGGAATTGAGGTTCCTGAGAGAAATCAAGAGACATTGAGTTGGGGTTGGCCCCTGTTAGAAAAGGATTCTATTCCTATACCTCCTCCTTTCGATCACTATTTCCTTATTTATATTATTCACTTACTAATATATAAATTTTTTGTATCGCCACACCTCAGTCGCTTACCATTACTGTGCTCGCTTCTGAGGTGTGTATACTTATTACATTTCTCCCAACTCACTTACTACCTAGTTAATACTTATCTTGTCATTAACAGGTAGTTATCTAAATCAGTCGCTTACCATTACTGTGGTCGCTTCTGAGTTAATACTTATCTTGTCATTAACAGCCCCCAGCAAGATGCAAGATATATGCTGGAGGCACACATCGGAGCTCAATTTAACTTAGTCCGTCACAGCTAACTACAATCCATTCAGTTCTCAGTGGTCTCGACACGTTGTGAATCACAAGTCAAAGCCTAACATATCCTATGTATCAAAATGTTTCACAAACCTTCCCACCTGATGCCAGAACAAGTTTTTGCTCAGGTTCTCCATCTTTCCCGCACAGTTCCTTGGAACTCCACATGCTCACCTGCTCTCCACTACCAGTAGTAGTCATCATACGTTGCACAAACAAATGCGATGGCCGACCAAGTCTACACCCATCAAACGGGACACACCAAAGGGGTGCCAGAACCGCTGCCACCAAGCAACGTCCTCGCGAAGGCTCAGAACGTGCTCATAGAAGAGCAACGTTCCTTCTGGTTTGAGAACATCTCGGACGAGTGAGTTCAATGTCCGTTCGGGAGACGGGACGGAACAAAGTGTGAGGATGGAGATGAGAGTGTTGACGGGGTGAGGTGTCCCACCGAGATGGGATAGGATCGTCTGTGTGTCTTCTGCGCCACAGGATAGAACCGTGAGTGTGCCGTCGGACTTGAGGAACCCGGCTTTGTTGGCGCTGGCCTGAATGTAGGGATGCATGAGCACGTTGGGTTCTAGTGCTATGTATGTCGAGACGCCGTGAGAACTTGGAAGGCTTTACGTTGAGATAGTTGACAGTTGTTGAGGGTGCGACTCTGCACGACTACGTCATAATATCCCTTTATGTGAGCAGTTTCCTTTTACAGTACTCCTCACTATTTTATCTCCACTCCCCGGTGGTGTGCCGATTGGTATTTGCTAGTCTTTGGGTTAAACCTTATTTATTTTTATTCCTATCTAGAGATACACAGTGCGCCACCCTCAGTCGTACTACCATTTACCGGTGTGACTGAGGGTGAGCCTTAATATATCTTTTACTTACACGACATATACTTACTTTACCTCCTGTAGACTAACTACTGTTTACGTCTACAGGTAATATATCAGTCGTACTACCATTTACCGGTGTGACTGAGGACTAACTACTGTTTACGTCTACAACAGTGTGTCCATGGCCTGCAAAATTGAAGGGCGTGAGAACTTGGAAGTGGAGAGGTTGGGTGTACACAAGAAAGCACAAACCTGCACCGATGTCGAGGACAACTCCGACTGCATTCGAGGGTATCAATTTTTCCTTGACTGGCCGGCCGGCTTCGTCTGTCCCCGCTGCGAAAGCAACCCAGACATGACATGAACACACGAGATAATTGCGTCGGGCGTAAAATTAATCGAGGTCGGTGAATGACATCTCAGAGTGTAGGCCCGATAGCGGCACCGATTGCTGCCTTTAGGTCAAAAATAGGTTAAAGGCAGCTGACAACTTCATAACGCGGCGGTGAATCCTCCAAGGTTCAATTTATGTTTCTCTGTTGGCTCATGACTTTTCCGACATCACGGAGATCTCCTTCCCTCGTGAGGAGTCACGGTGCCGAACCTTGGAGAGTTTGCGTTTGCTGCTCATTGTTTTTTTTTATCTTGGGAAAAAGTGATCATATTGTTGCATGGAGTAATCATGCTTTCGTTCCCGATCAGCAGCTGTCTAATTACTAAACTTACCTCGGTCGCTTTGTTAGATATGAGAACTCCCTCGCAAGTGGACAAACACCGCTACATATGATAATTGAAAGAAGCCAACGGATCAGAATTACATCATACATCTACTATATCTATCCTCACCATTTCCAATCCCCGACTAACCTCAAAATATCAAAAGACGCGGACCCTCACTCGAACTTCCATCGGACTCTGGAGACGACGATAGATCCATCCAGTATACCCTTTCTTCCATCGTAACTTCAAAATCCGATTCAACCGCAACGGCTCATTCGGTCCATATTGAGGTATGAGGAGACGCCTGCATCCGTCGTGTGCACAGTCGACAAGGACGTGGCCGTGCACTTATTTTTTGCACTTGCTTCTGCTTCTGCAATGACTCCTCCATATCGCTGTGCGCTTCCGCTCTCCCCATCGACTTTCCTCTCGATCCATGGTGAACCATCTAACATTCCTTGCCCTTCACCATTCCCATGCTCTGCCCGCTTATCCCCCTCCTTCCGTTCATCCACACCTCTCTCTCCTTCATAAGATTCAAGTCCCCGGACTCCACCTCCACCCTCCATCAAAATACCCCTTCAGCCCCACACCCAAGCAGAATTACCGACATGCTGCACGTGCACAGGTGCACCCTCCGCGGGGTTGATCAGGACAGAACGCACCTGGGGACATGGTCGCAGGCCGAGACCGAGGCCGACCTCGTGCTCGTCCTCACTGCCTGGAGGCAGAGGCGAAGGAGGACACGATGGTGGTGGCGGGTGGGAGAACGGTGTGGTCCCGAACGGGGCTGCGCGTGTGTGTGATTGGTGAAGTGTATGAGATGGGGTGTGCGTGCAGCGCATGTGTATGAGGGTGGTGCAAGGGCGAGACGTGGATCGGGCTTGGGAAGGCGGTGCGTACACCGTGTAGGGGTTCATG
>JAGGAT010001218.1:0-10274 GCA_017657195.1 Termitomyces sp. T70a | reverse complement strand
GAAGTCAAAATAAACATTTATTAGGGCTGAAAACTGTAAGCCTCCTGGTAAAATACAAGTCTCAGCAACATATCTCCCAAAATACACCAGAAGAAATACAGAACAGACTGGGACAAGGACTATACTAGGCTATACACTCAATAATGGTCCAACCACTATAATGGGAGGGGAAGCATGGGACTGGCAAAAAGCACTGGAATGGCATCAATCTGGCAGGATCTAGATCCAAGGGAGATCTGATCTAAGAATGACCAGATTGGGATGTTGGCTGAAAGGAGATAAAGAGAGGATGAATGGAAGAATACAAAGGAAAGATGAATGGAAGAAGATAAATGGAGGGAAGAGCTGAAAGGGGAAATAGAAAACTTATGAATGGAGATAGGCAAAGGCTCGGTGGTTCCCAGGGAGTGAATCACTTAGGCTGGAGTTTGTTAAGACACCTCTACATTCAGAATATATATATTTTGGAAGTAAAACAACTTCAACCTCAAGTATCTCTCAAGACATCAGTGTGGAGTTGTAGTGGATTTTCTAAGTCTATCAAGAAAGCCTCAGAACTATAGTAATACTCTAACCAAGTACTACACCGCTGGCTTGGTTTTCCTCTTTGAGTCAGAATATGTCCATATTTGACTCAATGACGACAGCTGATCAACAGCTGGCACTTTCAAGCACCGCTACCACATGCCACATTACAATTTAGCGCCCACCCTTGTCAGGACTTTGATTGACGCCCTGCACATTATGTGGCGGCACGCTCAAGCTAACCACCCGCATAACACTCCCTGAATATCATTTACCTTCCTTATAGTATTATTATCGGACCTTCACTTACATTTCATTAAGCGGCGACTATTAGAGTCATTGCCAACCCTTCACTAAGTTGCCACTGTCACTTACTATAAATACCTTACTATTTGTCAGTAGAGGGAATCGAATTGCACCCAGCACCTTCACACCCAAGTTCAGATCTCTAAGAGCTCACTCGAGGTGCTAAGCAATTAGCGACTCCGCCTTACTGCATCTTCGACAAAGATTCTCAGTGCAGCCTTTGTTCCACGTCTTGAATGGTACTATACGAGTACACCTTCATCGCTGGCACCAATGCTTGCTGCCTCTTAGCGCCAACAGTAAAGATTAGAAGCTTCGTAAGCTTATCACGTGTCATCTACCGTCCTTCTTGAACTCTTACTGCCTGCCGTCAATCAATGGCAACATCCTCTTCATTCTACATCACACTCTAGGACAAGTAATTGGGACCTGCCTGGGACTCCCTCAGCATTTTGCGAGCCCAACGCGAAACAAGGCTAAGTGCAGCTTACTAGGAAAGCATTTAGTTAAATTTTGGGTGCATCACCGGAATTCACCTGACTCTTCTTCAAACATGTTTTTGCAAAACACGGACTCCTGGATGACATCGTCTCTGACCAAGGGCCCTTGTTCGTCTCCAAATTTTGGACTTTACTATATAAGGCGCTCAATGTGAAAACTAACCTCTCCACTGCCTATCACCCAGAGACTGATGGATAGACCAAACAAGTTAACCAGTGGCTCAAACAATATCTTCAACTCTACATGAACTACCTCCAAAATGACTGGCACGCCGAACTTCCCCTGGCTGAATTCACCTACAACAACACCCTGCACTCAGCCACCGGAGTCTCACCCTTCTTTGCCAACAAGGGATACCACCCCCGACTCATGATCTTGCTCTGGGATATCCCCTCCCACACCACCCATGAGATTGCCTGGGACCTCTGGTCCCTTCAAGAATTTCTCTGAGAAGAAATCAACATTGCCAACCAAAGCTATTCCAAACATGCTGATGCCAAGCGAGAAGACACCCCTGACTGGAGCCCCGGAACAAAGGTATGGCTAGATTGAAGGCACCTCCACACCTGCTGGCCCTCCCCAAAGCTCGACCACAAGCGCCTGGGGCCCTTCAAGATACTCTGGAGGATCCCCTCCTATGCCTACAAACTTGAACTGCCCCCAGGTCTCAAGGGACTTCATCCGGTTTTCCACGCCCAACTCTTTGAACAACACTCACCAAACTCCTTTTGTAATGCAGTTACTAAGCCTTTCATGCACGAGACTGTAAGTCAGAACCTATCAATTGATTCTGGCTACGGTTGTGCGAAAAGACTACTTGAGGTTACATAAGTAACCTCACGACTTATATAGTAATTACATAATAGCTAAGTAAAATAATAACTATAAGTAATAATACTGTAGTCTAGTGCTGTAACGGGCACGATCCGTTACACCTTTTCTAGACAGCGTCCTGACCCCCCTCTACTTGTTGAGATCAAAGAAGAATATCACTACAAGGTCAAGGAAATCCTTGACTCTCAGACCCTCCAAAGATGCCCCCACTACCTAGTATGGTGGAAGGGCTATGGCCCCAAGGACGACACCTGGGAACCCCTTGACAATCTCTCCGGAGCTCTTGACAAACTCCGGAACTTCCAACAATGGCATCCTGGGCCCCCTAACAACGAGCCCTGACCCCACAGATGGCAATAGTGGGCGCAACCCCTGCCTCTGGCTTCACTAGGGATTCAACTTCTATGAGTAGACCTAAATATTTCTTCCTTACTCTCCTCTTCCTTTCTTTGCTATGTTTGCTACTAGCTGACTTGAACTCCATAGTTATTAGTTCCCTCACCCCCAGCCTGGAGGACAACCCATTGTTGCCTCATCCCCGGATAAGACCCCTTTACTCTCCTTAGCACCGCTCGCTCACCCATTTCAGATACAAGCACCAAGCCCCTTATATACAACTAGACGTACACAATATTACAAAAAGCACAAAAAAGAAGGAACCCCCAAGAAGAAAGACGCTACCTCCAGAAGCCCCTCAGGAGCCCCCCTCACCCCAACTCCCCAAATCCCTCGAAACCCCGGCTCTCCCCCCCTCACCCAGTCCACCACTACCTCCTTAGGAATGTCCAGCATGTACGCTGCAGTTATTGCCACCAGCGCCTGCTCAAAGGTGGGGATCGACTCCCCCTTGATGAGGACCCTCTTGAACCAAGTCCCAGGCTCTGGAACGTTCCTCCAACAGTGGGCCCTGACGAGCCACCCCAACTGACTCACTCCCTGCATGACCTCCGGCAGGATGGGAGATCAAAGCCCATCCTGTAAGAATGACAGAGCCGATAAAGCCCCATCCAGGAGCTGCCAGTGCTCCCAGGCCCACCTTACATGCTGTCAGCAAAGCCCAGAGAAGCTACTCACCACTCACCCAGAGAGGTCAGCCATGCCGACACTAAATCGTGGAGGAGACGTGTGATGATTGCCACACGCTCCTCCCTGGGGCCCACTCCTCACCCATTCCCTGCTCTACCCGTGCCCTCATTGCCTCCAGCTCGCCTCCAGCCCTGCCTGCCCTGCAAGTGCCATGTCCTGCTTCCAGGACACAACCTCCCACCTTTCCTCAGCCAATGCTTGCCCCTCCTCCCAGACTCGTGCCAACTCCAACCACACCTCCTGCAAATAGCCAGCAGTCATCTGGTGTTGGTCCAACAACAGCCACGACTCCTGCCCCAATTGCTCCAGCCGAGCCTGTAACCCCTCTGCATTGACAGCCAGGGGGCAACTGGACAATGGCAAAAACACTGCCAGGGGCAACGGCAATGGGGAACACCCTGGGCGGTGATGCGCCCAAAATTTAGCTAAATGCTTTCTTAGTAAGCTGCACTTAACCTTGTTTTGCATTGGGCTTGCAAAGTGTTGAGGGAGTCCTGGGCAGGTCCCAATTACTCGATTCTAGAGTGTGATGTAAAGCGGAGAGGATGTTGCCGTCGATTGACAGCAAGCAGTAAGAGTTTCAAGAAGAACAGTAGATGACACGTAATAAGCTTACAAAGCTTCTAATCCTTAACTATTGGCGCTTAGAGGTGGCAAGCGTTGGCACCAGCGACATGGGTGTACTTGTATAGTACTGTTTAAGATGTGGAACAAAGGCTGCACTAAGAACCTTTGTCAAAGATGAAGTAGGGTGTGGTCACTAATTGCTTAGTGCCTCGAGTGAGCTTTTAGAGATCTGGACTTGGGTGTAAAGGTGCTGGGTGCAATTTGATGATTCTCTACTGACAAATAGTAAGGTATTTATAGTAAGTGACGGTGGCAACTTAGTGAAGGGTTGGCAACAACTCTAATAGTTGCCGCTAATGAAATGTAAGTGAAGGTCCAATAATAATACTATAAGGAAGGTAAATGATATTCAGGGAGAGTCATGCAGGTGGTTAGCTTGGGCGTGCCGCCACATAACATGCAGGGCATCAATCAAGATCCTGACAAGGGTGGGTGCTAAATTGTGATGTGGCGTGTGGTGGCAGTGCTTGAAAGTGCCAGCTGTTGATCAGCTGTCATCATTAAGTCAAACATGGACATATTCCGACTCAAAGAGGAAAGCCAAGCTGGCAGTGACCCACTGATGGCGGCAGGAACTGCCAGCGGAGTGTGGAAGCTGGGTGTGGGGATGATGGCATGGCTTTCATTAATCGTCCCGAGGAGTGGCACATGCAGGTGGGGAGTGTGATGCATCACGTGACCGGGACGCATTGAGTTTGGAGATATTGGGCCCTTGTTTGTAGGGGGCTGCTGGGATCTTGCCACCTTGGGCTAGTGCTGGATCACTTAGTGTATTAAAGGCTTAAAATGTGTTGGGCCAAACCGGGGGCTCATCAGCGGACTCACTTGGACGAGGAGCTGGCCTTGGGGGAAGCCTGCTGCTTCCCCTTCTCTCCCTCTGCACCCTCCTCCCACTCCACCTGGACCACCACCCCTCGGGTTTGCCACGCCACCACCACCTCAACTCAGGGATGGGCCTTCACCACTGGTGCACTCCTGCCCCCCAACACACCCACCCCCCCAGGGCCCCCTGCAGCTCCTCAAGACCCGGGCTCCACCAACCAGTTCCTCACCTCTACCCCCATCCTCCAGGTCAGCCACTCCAGATCCCACCCTTGCTCCTTTGACATGCAATGGGCCTGCCACAGTGCCAACATGGAGCAACACTCATGGTTGCCTCAACATGCCTTGCACACTGAGGAGTCATGCCAGGATGCCACGTTTAGAGCCATGAAAAGACATGGCACCCCCCAGCACATGCAATGAGAACACTATCTTGGGTCAGTTTGGATACTCTACATGTAACAGATACTCACCAGACCATTGTCCACACACCACTGATGAGTGGGTGGCCCCTGTGGATGACTCAGGGCCCGCTAGTAGATCTCCTTGATCACAGACCCAAGAGGTACCCAGCAATCCTCAGGCATGATAGAAATAAACTCCGAGGCCAGTTTGGGCTGTGCAGAGGGAGGGGGAGGCACATGGGGACAAGGACGCACCGTCATCTGCACAAAAAGGGGCGCCGCTCGACTAGGCCCTGCTCCTGGGACCTGTGAGAGCTGACTGGGGCCCCCATCCGTGACCTCCCAGGACCTGCAATGGCTGACTGGGGCCTGCTTCCAGCCCCTGGAATGATTGCTCTGGAAAAAGGGGTAAGTACACTGGATTGAGAAACAGCCCCATGCATGCTGGCAGTAGAGCTCCGTGACACACTCCTGGTCCCAGCGCCAGCAATACTGGTCATCCTGGGCCTCCTACTCAAGGTGCTCCACCACCCTGCTGGTGGTGGGAGGCATGGGCGTATATGAGGGAGTAGGAGAGGGCCACAACATTGTTGACACAAACAGGAGGAAATTTTTTTTTGTGTTTGCTAAACATCAACAGGGCCCCAGGCTTCCATGCTTGGGCCTCTGGACCAACAAACCGGCCACATGTGCCTTGAAGGGTCTCAGTGCTAAGGGGGGGGGTACTGTCACGACTCTGTCATGACCCTCCCCCCTGCTATCCCCAAACCCTCCAACAACCCTGGACCATCACGCATTCCCCCAAACCATCACGCATCACCCTGGGGCATCACAGGAACCCCCCAGCCCATTAGTGGATCACCCAACCCCCACACAGGCTGTTTAACCATCACGCATCACGCCACTCACTGAATGTTCATACCACCACTGATCGCATAGTTCCCTCATGCAATCTCCCCAATACAGCTGCTCTCTATCCCGCCACCACCCATAAAATCCCAGAACCTGCCCTGGAGCTCTTCCAAGATCACACACCTTTTACCTGTAGTATATAAGGACCATAGGTAGCTTCCATGTACCTTAGTCTCGATATTACCAATAACTATCTGTGTTGCTTAACTTCTGTTTGAAATCTCCCTGTGCTTGCTTCTGTCTCCTTTGTGCTTGCCTTGGTTACCATTCCGGCATGCACATCAATGACTGGCATGTACTCCACTTACTTACAATTGCTCCTGTCTTGTCTCCGGAATTCCCCCGTTGACTTGACCACTCACCCAACCCCAGAGTAAGCCCATCACCCCCAGGATTCACTCCACACCCATCTCGAGCCCTGGAACCCGCCCTGGAGCTCTCCACCCTGCATTTACATAGTTTGGCACTTGCTTGTGCCTTGTAAGGTCGTTGCTTGCTAGGAAAGGCCCTTGGATCAGCGGAACCTGACAATACCTTTATATAATGAACATTGTACTAAAGATCCTACTTAGTTCACATTACTTACCGTGTGTTCTAGTCTGGTCTGCTATCTCCTAAGATGTCAACTTTTAACAGATTATGGGCAAGTGCTGCTTTGCATCCTGAAGTTGACGACCAATTTTTTTTTGCTGTATGTGGACCCCCAGTGTTGGCAGACCACTGTTTGACATTAATTGATTGCTGCATTATTGTTTTATTTGAAGGGCATGCATTGCTCTAACTATTGCCTGCCTTATCTGTTCTGACCTGATACCATGGCACCACCAACTTGATCTGAGAATGATCCCAGTCCATTTTCCTCTAAAGCAACTGAGGCCAAAGCTGTGAAGATGTGTAGGATTGACAATGTCATGCCAATAGTTACACAGATTAAGATCTCTCTACATTATGGAGGGGCCCTGCTTGCAAAAGATGACGGGAAATGGACACCATGGTCAAAGTACATGAAGCTTGAGCTTACTATATGTGGTCTACATGAATACATCTTTGATCCTTCCAATGTTCCTAGCTGACTGCATGAACCACAGGCATACCAGAACTGGCAGCTAAACAACCATCTTGCATGCTCATTTCTGTTATTGAAACTTTCTGAGTCAGAGCACAACCTTGCTGACAATACCTTGGATGCAAGGTCCCTATGGGAATATTTGCAAATGCAACACAGTGGCACTGGCTCTGTCCTCTTAAGAAAACTATTGATCAGATCTTCAAGAAGATCAATTATGCATTTGATGTGGGTGACATTACTAAGGAACTCTTGCAGTCGATTGCAGTGCTGTCTTCTCTCTTGGACAACTCTCTGTATGCAAGTGCCCAATCAATTATCTCCCAGGATCTGGCAGCAGCGACTGCAGCCACACCATATGAGATGGATGACATCTGTTGATTCTTGAAGAATGAGCAGATGTTGTATGTGGCTGATAAGGGGCTGGTAGACTCACAGCCTACTGCCTTGGTGGCACAACATTCTAGTCAATGCAATTGTGATAACCTTGTGTATGACAACTGCAAGGCACGTGGGCGTTTCTTCTACACTGATCACACAAAGCCATGGTGTATCCTGGAAGGTGGTGGGATGGCTGGAAAAATGCCTGATGAAGCAAAAACTGCTCACATTGCCTATTATAAGGCATGGTGAGATAATAAGGACAAGAAGAAGGGCCCAACAAAACTTATAATCACCCTGGTGGGCAGTTCTGCCTTCACAGTAGAGGGCAATGCTGACGCTCTTGCTCCATACATTGCAGGTTGGGCTGAGAGGGAGGGTCCATTAGAGGGGAGTAAATTTGCAGGCCTGGTGTCAGCTGTGATCCCAGAGTCACTTGTAGCAGTGGAGAGTCTAGAAATTGATGCGTGGATGGCACTGGAGAAGGAGATGAGAGTTGGTGTAGACTGCACCAAGATGACATTTTCCAGCGACACCACCAAGCCTGGCAATTATCCTTTTTACCTAGATTCAGGTGCTACAGTTCATATATTGCTGAATAAATCAGAGAGACAATCTGAAACCCATATCCCAGAAGCCCATCTGAGGTGTGGGTGGATCAACCATCTTTGCAACCACAACCAGCCAAATTTGCTTACACCTTGCAAATGACACATACCTAACACTCAACAATGCACTATTTGTCCCAGAAGCCACTGTCAGACTGCTTTCTGTCAGCTCTATGGCAAAGAAATACAATATATCCATGACTTTCAATGACACAGAAAGCCACCCTATTTAAGAGGGACACTAACAAATTGATCACAACTGGAACCTTACTCCTCCCAAAGAACTTGTATGCACTCAACCTCCAAAACAAATACACACTTGCAATCTACTCATCACCAAACCTTATCATGTGGCACTGCTGATTAGGTTATGCCAACTATCAGACTATCCTGGATATGGCAAAGTCTGGCATGATTGAAGGTAAGCCATCCAACTTTCCATCCAAGCCTCCAAAATGTGACGAGTGTATTTGTGGCAAACAGGCACAAACACATATTCCAAAAATTCAGGAGGAAGGAGTAGGGTACTGTGGAAGCTGGGAATTGTTTGGGTGGACTTGACAGGGAAATGTCGAGGACTGGGAATAATTATGTGATGAATATAGTCAATGACTATACAAATAAACTGTGGTCTATCCTATTAAAACTAAAGAGTGATGCATTTGGCAAACTCAAAGCATGGATACTGGCACAACAAGTAGAAACAGGTCTCAAACTAGGAATACTTCGATCCAGAAATGACTCTGAGATCATTGCCAAAGAGAATGAGGCATAGTACCGGTCCCAAGGGATAACTATGCAACATGGGGCAGTCTACACTTCAGCATACATGGGGCATGTTGAACGGATGCATCTGACCCTCATGGGCAAAAGTATTGCAATGAGACTATATGCAAAGTGTCCAGCATTCTTATGGGATGGATTTTACATGACTGCAACTCACCTACATGGAGAAACAAAAACATCGGCTGTTAACAACGTAACCCTGGATGAGCTGTGGTATGACAGAAGACTAAACTATTCTTACATTTGCAAAATTGGTTGTTGAGTTTATGTCCTAGTCTTAGGCAAGAGCAATCCAAAAATCTACAAAAGATTGATCGAATGTGTCCTTATCAATTATGACCCTAAAGCAAAAGTGTATCGGTGCTACGATAGATCATCAAGACAGGTATACAGCACATACCATGTCAAATTCATTGAGCATCATTATGATGATAAACAGACTGCTGCTATTATACCTACCATACATTCTGAACCTACAGACACGCCATCAATTGAGACCATATCAAGAGGGGTGGTAGACAAACCGTGCATAACCCCAGAAGATGATAATGACCCTGCTCCACCCATAGATAGAGAAAGAAACCCAGATCCAGCAATTCTGTCACAACCCACACCAACCCCAGGCCCCGGACACCCACCAGACCACTCCAACTACCCCGGGGCACCAGGACCCTTGCCAACAGCCCAAGGGACACACCCTCCACCAACCCCAGCACCCTGCCACACCACCATCAACCCCCCATCAACCCCAGTGCCCACCTCGCACCCAACTTCCCCACCCATCAAACCCCCCACCAACCTCCACCTGGCCAACCGACCCCGACCACCCACCAATTATTGGGCTTTCTGCATGATCACCCTCCAAACATTCTGCACAATTTCCTCCGGTGCTATTCAACACCTTGGGTACACAGCCCCGCGCACCGGCTCTGATTGATACTCCTAGGATTGAACCTCCCTGAGCCAGTCCCGGACCTCACTACTTAAGCCCGTAGGTAGCACCCCATTACAATAGTCTTGATATTACCTTTGCCATTACTTTGTCGTACTACTATTTCATACGAGCTTGTCTGTCTATTTTATCTGCCAATCTACTTTGTTTCTTTCCAAGTCTCCCAGTCTTTCTAAGTCTCTCTTCTCTCTTTGCCTCAGTCTCCCGGACTTTGTCTCAGTCTCCTGGTTCTTCCTATCTCCCCTCTGCACACTCTCCTTACCACTTCCCTTGTTTCTGGACTTTGCCTGAAACCCCGACCCCCTCTTGCTCATTCCCCGGTACTCTGCGCACTCTTGGAGCGCCCTCCACCCTTTCGGACTCTTTCAGAACTCCCGCTGATGAGCTTCTTACCTGGCTCAACACAGAACACAGCATTTACAGATGCACCATACACTTGCTGACACACTTGCCAACACTTGCCA
>JAGGAT010001217.1:0-10275 GCA_017657195.1 Termitomyces sp. T70a | reverse complement strand
GTCCTTTGTATACTCATTGACAATGTTGCTTACATTCTCTTGCCATCATCTCCTGTCCTTGCTCAGGTGAACTGTACAATGTTGTCCTCAGTTACCATAAAACCTTTTGGGAGTACCTTCTCCATGAGCCTATAAGGGGCTAAGTCTCAGTTCAATAGATGATGGACTTCGTCTGATGCAACTTCTGATGTGGGTGTGAATATACTATTAGAGCGGTGGTTAGGAGATATCTCAACGTTTTGGTGCAGGCCAACGTTGCTGAGTTGATGTTCTGGTATGTATTGATTTTGCAAAGTTTCAGCTCAATTTCACTTGTTGTATCTAGTTTTTACACCCATCTCAATCTGAACGCTCGCCACCTCATGTTGAAGGGCTTTGATCAGGATAACTGCCTGGTCGCCACCTTCCATGCACACTCGGATGACATGCATCAACATCTCAAGGAGGTCTTCACATACAGCTACCATGGCAGTGTGCACAGCTGGATGGCACATCAAATAATTGTCCAACACGCCGTTTCATGTCGAATGTCAACAAAACACTTCTTCAATCTGCATGCTAAATGTGTCGTGAGTTTTTTTGTCTTTTTCATGTTTTTTTCCATTTTTTTGACTAACTACGCTATGATTTTTCAGTGCAGCTTTGCCACTGGTGAGCACGACTCAGCTGCTGGCAATGTTTCGTTCTCTTTATAGTATTTTGGAATGAATGAATGAATGAATGAATGAATGAATGAATGAATGAATGAATGAATGAATGAATGGTGAGCACGACTCAGCTGCTGGCAATGTTTCGTTCTCTTTATAGTATTTTGGACATTATGTATAATTTAGTATAGATATTAACACTATTTGTATTCAATGTAGTTTACATATATAAACCATCGTGTGTAGACCTCGGACCTGCCGTGCGCCGCAACGGCCATCCTCAACGGTAAGTAGGAGGAGCAATGATTGCGCACCACATGTTGAGGCTTCGGTAGATCTGTGCAACGGTCACATACATACGTGATCAATGTCATTGATCTGTACTGATTGGTCTCTTATTGCCCCAGGTATGTAGTTTAAGTGTATTCAAAGGGTACAGGGGGTTACATGGCATGTTCTTTAAGCTCTGCAACCTAATTTGACCAGCTCTCCTATCCAGAAATACTATGTTGAACATCTTCATAAACAACAGATGCAGGGTTCAGATTTGGTATTTATGCCATTCTGTACATGAAATGCGATTTCTTATTCGTCTGACTTGATGACAGTATACTATTTCCGTTTTGTCGTCGCCGTCCTGTCCATGGTCGGCCTTTACGCGCTAAAGGCTAGATCAAAACGCGTTGTATTACCTCCCGGCCCACCTGCAATCCCACTCATGGGACATGCACATTTGATCCCATCCGTTGGTCAGGACATTTTCTTCTACAGTTTGAGCAAGATCTACGGTCAGTGTATTGGTATCACTAAAGACGATCATTGACGAATTTCGTTTCATTAGGAGATGTTGTTCATCTTAGAGTTCTCAACAAATGCTTTATCATTCTGAATAGCGTGCAAGCTGCGTTTGACATACTCGACAGAAGAGGTGGAAATTATCGTAACAGACCAAAGCTTCCGATCTTTGAAATGTCCCTATTTCTTTCTTCATGCGTTTTTTCACTGATCATCGGTTGAATGGACAGACTTGGAATTGGAGGGACTATGCCCTTCCTGAATGATAGTGAAGAATACCGTGCACAGCGAAAGATGTTACAGCAGTATTTAGGAAAGGAAAAAGTCAAAGAGTATCATTGCGTTCAAACACGCGAGGCTCGCATTCTCGCTCAAAACCTTCTATCTAAACCTGAGGATTTCTTGACGTCACTTTTACGGTACCTGGATTGTGTTTTCGCATTCATGGGAAAACACTGACTCGACATCCCTCAGGTTTTCTACCGCAATTATAATGGAACTCATCTTTGGGCATCGTGTTGAAACGGATAACGATCCTTATGTCGAGATCGCCGAGGATTGCTCTCGTCTACTACATGAAGTCGGTCCCCCAGGAGGCACGCCAGTCGATTTCTTACCGTTTCGTAAGTCCAGTCCGTCAGCCCTTCCTAGGTTCACCGAAATTTTGACACATCACAATAGTCCGACACTTTCCTTCTTGGTTTCCTGGAGCTTATTATGCAGGATTTGCTCGTAAAGCATCTTGGAAATTCAAGAGACTCAGTGAATATCCCTTTGAACAAATAAAGGAACAGATGGTCTGTTAATGTCGAGCACATCTCTGGCAGACCTTCCACTCAGCACACAATCTCTCAGGCTAAAGGCACCGCAAGACCGTCGTTTATAACAGCTCAGCTCGAACAATGCCAGGAAGGGCTCCAAGATAGTCCGACCCACCATGAGACCATTCAAAACGCCGCTTCAATTGCGTACCTTTCTGGGGCAGAGACCGTGTGTACCATTACTTTCACTATTGCAGCATGACGTCAATCTGGAGCTTGATAGTCCTCGTCTACACTTGCCTATTTCCTTCTGGCAATGGTTCTCCATCCCGAATGCCAATTACAGGCTCAAGAAGAGATAGACAGTGTGATTGGTCGAGATCGCCTTCCCGAATTTACTGATCGTCAGAGGCTTCCCTACCTTGAATTTGTCTTGCAAGAGACGTTCAGGTAATAAGTAACCTAACCATCTATGTGTAACTCATGATCTCTGACCTTTTTCATTTTTCAGGTGGAATCAAGCTGTTCCCGCAGGTGATTTAATTTCCCTGATAGTTTCGCTCTGCAGTCTGGTGACGATCGCAGGTGTACCCTATACAGCACTTGAGGATGACATTTATAATGACATGCTGATTCTCAAAGGTTCTACTGTGGTCGCAAACATCAGGTTGATCTTGCTTTGAAACGAATTCTGATGACACTGATTTTTGTGGGCAGGGGGATGACTTACGACAGCTCTGCTTATGAAAATGCTACTGTGTTTGATCCTAGCCGGTTCCTGGCAGCACCTGCAGGTAGAGGAGAACCATATGCAACTGTCGTATTTGGATTTGGACGAAGGTTAGGATTCAGAGGCATCAGAATTTCTGATCCTTAATCAAGGCTTTAGGAAGTGTCCTGGGCGCTATCTCGGGGAAGACACCGTTTGGATTGGCATCGCTACAATCCTGGCAACACTCACCGTCAGAAGAGCTATGGATCAAGATGGGAAAGAAATCATTCCACATGTCGTTCCTGTGGCTGAGGGTATTACGAGGTGGGTCTAGGTCGTAAACATTCCGCAGGGACATTGTTGAAATTTCCGGGCTTCTATTCGGTGTAGCCACCCCAAGGAATTTCCATTCGTACTCGAACCGCGAACCGATAAATCTGCTGATCTTCTTTTGCAATCTATGGAAATCGGTTGATTATTGTCGAGAGTAAGACAGCTTTACATCTCAAGGCGTGTTTTACTACTTCCCGCAGTTAAGTGACGATATTAAGGACATCAGTACGGTTCTAGAGTCTATATTTTATACATGCCCATTGATCGAACGTTGATGACGCGTTAGAATAAAAAAATAAAGATGCCCAAGTTGAATTCAGCCTCTACTACCAATTTATCGGCGCGAGGTCCCCTTTTGGATGTTGACCGGATGAGTGAATATCCCCTTTGAGAACAACAAGCGCGCGGATAGTGGAAAGTAAGAAAACCACATGTGCTGCAAAAGGCTATGCGCACGGCCACGACGAAATTATCCTGTTCTTTCTTCTGATAGGAAGGAGCGCGATGTGTTTCATGTATTGGATTATTTTAATAACAGGAACCGGAGATCTTCACAGAACGATACATAGTTTACTTATTCATCAAACCAATCATCTTAGAGTAGATGCATGATTCCTTAAGAAGTGTTTAGAAGTTTGCTAAAGAAGACAGAGAGCACCTTTATTATATTAACACATAACGTCAAAAGCGCCAAAAAAGAAGACTCAATCAAGTCCAGCGTTCGAATAGGCTTTAACGAATAGAGCTAAAGAAAAAGGGAAGCTTAGGCGATTGGGGCGGAAGCAAAGCATTTACCGTGTCAGTGGCGTCCGTGGTTTCAGACTACACCACAAACCATTTACGAACCGGCACAGGAACTGGCTGTCTGAGTACGACCTTTTGATTTCACGGACAGTGCCATAGCATACCTCGTTGGACCAGCTTGTCTGCAGTCAGCCTTTACATAGCCGAAAATTCCAAACGAGAACATGAGAATATGAGGTGCAAGGTGATCACAACCTTGTGCTTGAGCTACGTGGGCGCGGCAGCGCTATGATGACCGTTTCACCAAGCTGCAGCCCATCCTGCCATAATAAATTGTAGACAATTACAATAGTTTAGTCATCAGTCACACAGGATAAATGTGGTACGACTAATATTACCTGTAGACAATTACAATGATTTAATCTACAGGTTATGTTTAGTAAAAGTAAGTATAAAGAAAATAAGTCGGCACCCTCAGTCACACAGGATAAATGTGGTACGACTGAGGGTGGCTTTCTGTGTATCCAAAAATATGTAAATGAAAATAAATAAGGTAGCAAATACCGATCATGAAGCCATCTGGGCCAAGGAGAGAAAATATACGGGAGGTAACCGAAAAAGGAAATGGTATGACGTATGCTCCGCAAAGTGTTGAACAAGTCCATGTTCAACACTCCCCCTGACTCGTTCAACCCTCTCGGCTTTTCAAGCCCATAAGGCTGACCAGGTAATCATGCATGGATCGAGGGAGTGGTTTGGTGCAGATGTCCAATAAGTTTTCAGAGGATGGTATGTGGAGTACCTCGACGTCTCCTTCCTGTATATGCTTGCGAATGTAATGGTGCCAGATATCGATGTGTTTTGTGCATGAGTGTCCCTTCGTTGATTGTGCCAGAGCAATAGACAAATTGTTGTCCACATGGAGCTGAGCAGGAAATGGTTGTTCGAGGCCAATTTCAGAGAGAAAGTTGTGCATCCACAAAGCTTGCTGTGAACCATGCATCATCACCATGTATTCAGCTTCTATGGTTGACAGGGTGACTGTTTCCTGGCATTTGGAGCTCCAGGATACTGGTCCTCCAGCCATCATGAATATATAGCCAGATGTTGACCTGCATGTGTCTAAGTCACCTCCATAATCAGTGTCTATGTACCCTACAGGCTTCACCAATCCTCCCAAGTCTTTAGAATAAATGATGCAATAGTTGAGCATGCCTTTTATGTATGTGAGTATGTGTAATAGAGACTTCTAGTGGGCTGGACCTGGGTTTGATTGGAAATGTGCAAGTAGAGTGACAGTGAAGAATAGGTCTGGACATGTGGCCACTTGTGTAAGGGCAACCTCCAGAGGTTGTGGCTAATCACACAACTGGCAGAGGGAAATCCAAAGAGAACAAGTTTAAGGATTCCCCCAAGCCAGGAGCCTGAAAATAATAGTGCAGCCAGTCACCTGACTGTGGTGAGCATAGCTGTGCTGGGTCCGGCCTGTTGGATGCTGACATAAGCAGCCATTGGAGCCAAAGCTGATATAATGAAGTAAGTAAGTAAAGATAGTAATAGTGAATGAACTTGAGAAGAAAAGAAATGGAGAGGGGAGTCCTCTGACATCACCCCCCCCTTTAAAGTGCAGCAACTCGACACACAGGGTAGAACAGGTCTCAGACTGCTTGGTCAGTCAGAGAGATGGGATATATCCCTCAGATGGCCCAGGGTGCATTGGAGTGTGTGCAGTGGAATTTCCTAATGAGGGCAGGCACATGGATGCTATCAGTGAGCTCCCAGGAGATGTCCTCAATACTGTAGCCTTTCCACTTGACCTTGTACTGTAGCTTGCAATGGAATAGATGGCTGTCCAGGATCTTCTCCACCTTGTACTCTGGGCCATTAGTGGCCAGGACCAGGGGTAGTGGCAGTGGTGCTTGACATCCAGATATGGGATTGTCTGGGGCTGGTAGGAGTTTGACTACATTGAAGACTGGGTGCAACTGACACATTCTGAAAGGCAGACAGAGTTGGTAAGTCAAGGGGCCTACCTGTCTTTCTACTATGTATGGCCCCAGCTGGTAGTGGAACAGCTTCTTCAAAGGTCAGGTGGTGGCAATGTCTGAGCCATCCAGGTATACATGGTCTCTGGGCTTGTACATGGGGGTTGGAAGTCATCCATGATCATAGTATTGGGCCATGTCATCCTTTGCCTTGGTCAGGGCTGCCTTGGCTTTCTCTTGAGCTTTGTGCATTCAGTCCACAAACTTGTTGACAGACTCATTTTCTGATTAGCATCCTGGAGGTTTGAATCCCATCCTGGGGTGACATCCAGTGTCCAGGAGGAATGGGGAGACCGCAGAGTGAACATGATTGTTGTACTGGAACTCCACTTCTGGGAGAAGCTCATCCCAGTCATCCTGCCACTCATTGCAGAATAGGTGGAGGTACTGCTCAAGCTCCTGATTGACCTGTTCTGTCTGGCTGTTGGACTGGGAGTGGTATGTGGTAGAGGTGTGGAGCTTGACATGGAGCAGATGATAAAGCTCATGGGTGAACTCTGCTATAAACTGGAGACCCCAGTCAGAGATGTACATGTCAGAGAAACCATAGAGCTTCTATACATTCTTCCAGTAGAGGTTGGCAGCACCTATGGCAGAGCAGGTGGTGTGGGTAGGGATGAAATGAGCATGCTTACCTACCACCATAATGGCATTGTAGCCATGGGAGTCCAGCAGTTCTACGATGAAGTCTACAGAGGCCACATTCCAGCATGCTGTGGATACCAGGAGAGGGTGTAGTTGTTCTACCAGGAAGTGATGTTGGGGCTTCATCTGGAGGCACAGCTTGCAAGTGCTGGTGTAGGAGCTGATGTACCATGACATCTGGGGCCACCAGTAGTTGTGGGACACTAGCTCTAATATTTTTCAGTGCCCAGGGTGCCCAGCAATCCAGGAGTCATGGTGCTGCTCAACAATGCATCTCTGAAGCTCCAGGTTATTTGGGACATAGATGCAGCCACAGAAGGTGAGGAGACTGTCCTGTAGGCCCCCTTGTTGGTGCACACTGATCTGGTCCTGATGGGTCCCCTGGATCAAAGGGCCAGTGTGGCCTTGGCCATGGAGTCTTCCTGGACACCTTTATGATTGCTCCAGTGAATGTCCTGGAGGATGTTAACCTCATCTCTCTGAATGGATACTCCTTCCAGGGTGCAGATGGTGAACAACTCTGGGCAAAAGAGGACAATGTTGGCATTATCTCTGGCCCCAGAGCTGTGGTCTGCATGTTGGGACAGTGCATTGGGCTTTCCCATACTCCTTCTGGGCTTGTGGTGCAGGAAGAAGTCAAAGTTGGCAAGGTACAGTGACCACCAGGCCTAGTGACAGTTGAGCTTCTTGGCTGTCTGAAAGTACTCCAGGTTCTTGTGGTCTGTCCAGACTTTGAACTTATGCCTTGCACCTTTCAAGGAGTGGCACCACTCCTCTAGGGACCAGATGATGGCCAGCATCTCCTTGTCATAGATCTCATAGTTGTGTTCTATGGCATCAAGGCTTTTAGAGTAGAATGCCACAGAGCACCACTTCTTGTCCTATAGCTGAGACAGGACCATGCTGATCATGAAGTCAGAGCTGTCAGCCTCAATGCAGAAGGGATAGTCATTGTCAGGAAATATAAGGACAGGCTTGGAGGTGACAGCAAACTCAAGGGTATCAAAGGCCCCTTGCTCCATGTGCCTCCATACCCATCCCATGTCCTTTCTGGTGAGGTCAAACAGTGGCCATGCATGGTAGGAGAAGTCCTGGATGAAGCGCTAGTAGAAGTTGGTAAACCCCAGGAAGGTCTGTACTTCCTTCTTGTTCTGGAGCTCTGGCCACTGAGTAACACTGGCCACTTTCACAGGGTTCATCTCTGCCATATCATGAGAGATGATCAGCCTGAGGTACTCAATGCAGGTCTGCTTGAACTTGCACTTCTCTGGTTTGAGATAGAGCTGGTGCTGGCGGAGACACTCCAGGATGACTTGGGTGATGCATCAATGCTCCTCTAATGTTTTAGTGTATATGAGGATATCATTGAGGTATACACACACTACGCCATCCATGATTAGATCCTGAAAGATGTTGTTCATCATTGTTTGGAAGGTGGCTGGACTGTTAGTGAGCCCAAAAAACATTACCAGAGGCTCAAACAGTCCACAGTTAGTCTGGAACACTCTCTTCCACTCATCCCCTTCCTGGATGCGCATGTTGTTGTAGCCCCATCAGACATCCAACTTGGTAAAGTAGTGCGCACCTCAGAGGTTGTTGATGAGTTTGGAGATGAGTGGGAGGGGGTAGTGGCTCTTGACAGTCATCATGTTGAGCATGTGATAGTCCTGAACCAACTGGAAGGAGCCATCCTTCTTCTTGATGAAGAACACTGGCAAGGCCATTGGAGACCTTGAGGGGCAAATACAATCTGACTTGGGATTCTCCCAGAGATATGCATCTAGCTTATCCTGCTCTTTTGGCATGAGCAAGTAGACCTTGCAGTTAGTGGGCTTTGCATTGGGCATTGGCTCAATAGCATGGTCCCACAGCTTGCGCTCCAGGAGGGAGTCAAATGAGGCTTTGGAGAAGACATCCTCAAAGTCATGTAGGTGGTCAGAGACCACATCTCAGAAAGCCTGAGGAGGGGCATTCATCACAAAGGCCTGGGCTAGTTGTTGGGAAGTGGTCTGACTGGCCCAGATCTCTTCTGAAAAGGGCAGTGCTCACAAGCTCATCGTGTAGATGCAGTTTCCTACCTCAATGGCATTGTCTGGCTACTCTGGGTCCCAGGCAAGTCAGAACTCCCCCTGACATCTCTTTTCCTGTTTGGAGTTTCCTCTGCTGTGCCTGTTGTCCTCATAGAGGGCCTCTCTATGAGGGAATGCCAGAGGTGGGGAGTCTAGCAGGTCAAGGTCTGTGAAGGAAAGGTGTCCTACTTGACATGCCTGGATAGCTGCACATTTCTGCATAGCAGTGCATTGCTTCTTCTTTGATTCCTGCATGCAAGTGGTGCAATGTCAGGGACACCAGCTCATCTTACCTGAATCTCTGAAGGTTGTGACTCCTTACACCAGGTCATCCAAGTTCAGTGAACTTGAAAATTGGCTGATGAGTGTATGTGTGAACTACGCAATGGCTCAGCTAGTGGAGAGGAATGAAAACATGAAAAAGTTCTCACCCTCATGGATTATTTGAGTGCTTCAGCACTCAAATAGTATCTGTGCCATGTTATACATGTAAATTGGGTGCAGGCACACTGGACTTTTGAGGATGTGGTCCTCAGACTGTATGATCGCTTTGTGCAACCTTCTACAATGCAGGATGCTCATGATGCATTCTGCAGAGTAAGGTATATGGCTGAAGAGGGAGTGCAGGGCTTTTATAATGCCCTGCTCAATCAGGCTCAGAATATGGCCATCTTCCTTGATGAGTTCATGATCTGAGAGCGGTTTTTGGAGGGAATTCCCTCCAATATCCTCATTGCTCTCATATGTGATGGGGGACTAGCCCCAGAGGTGAACACCATTGAGGAGTTTGTCTCTGAGGCTAGGGCCTACAAGAGCAGTTGTAAGACTGCTGCGCACTACTTGGAGCACAGCAAAAATCACACAGGATGTACTGTCTCTGTACTCCATAAGCATAGTGATGATGTGCTACTATGGCAAGAGGTTTCTTGAGAACTTCACGCTGATGCGCCCAAAATTTAGCTAGATGCTGTCTTAGTAAGCTGCACTTAGCCTTGTTTCGCGTTGGGCTCGCAAAGTGTGAGGGAGTCCTGGGCAGGTCCCAGTTACTCGATCCTAAAGTGTGGTGTAAGGCGGCAAGGATGTTGCTGTTGAGTGATGGCAGGCGGTAAGAGGTCAAGAAGCACGAGAAATGACGCGTAGTAAGCTTATGAAGCTTCGAATCTTTACTGTCGGCGCCAAGAGGTGGCAAGCGTTGGCGCTAGCGACGAAGGTGTACTTGTATAGTACCGTTCAAGACGTGGAATGAAGGCCGCACGGAGGACCTTTGTTGGAGATGGAGAAGGGCAGAGTCGCTAATTGCTTAGCGCCTCGAGTGAGCTCTTAGAGATCTGGACTATGGCGTGAAGGTGCTGGGTGCAATTCGATGATTCTCTACTGACAAATGGTAAGGTATTTATAGTAAGTAATGGCGGCGACTTAGTGAAGGGTCGGCAATGACTCTAATAGTCGCCGCTAATGAAATGTAAGTGAAAGGTCCGATAATAAGACTATAAGGAAGGTAAATGGTACTCAGGGAGCGTCATG
>JAGGAT010001216.1:0-10277 GCA_017657195.1 Termitomyces sp. T70a | reverse complement strand
CATGTGATAGAATAGAATCACATGGAGGATACATGTGATAGAATAGAATCATGTGAAGATTGCATGTGATAGAATGAACTTGGAGTAGAATGATGATCATCATAGTGGAATGCAACAGGCAATTTCAACAAGATCATCTGAAGTCCTTACTCTTTCTGACTTTGGACTTCAGGTTAGTACTTTACTTTGCTCAATATACTCTTTCTGACTTTGGACTTCAGCTTTAGTGACAGTTTCTGTCCCCTGTGCTTTGCCTGTCTTCAACAGAAATTGCCTGTTGCATTCTACTATGATGATCATTATTCTACTCCAAGTTCATTCTATCACATGATTCTTCACATGATTTTTTTTATCACATGTATTCTCCATGTGATTACATTCTATCACATGCTTGCTACATGTGATTATTTTTTATTCACATGTACATAGTTTTCTAGCAGTATATAAACGGCAGATAGTACACCTGAAGTCCTCACTCTTTCTGACTTTGGACTTTAGGTTAGTACTTTACTTTGCTCAATACACTCTTTCTGACTTTGGACTTCAGCTTTAGTAACAGTTTCTATCTCCTGTGCTTTGCCTGTCTTCAATAAGAAAGAAGTATTGTTGTTTAGAAAGGGTTCCAGAGCAGATTTCAGGATTCTGTGTGTGGCAGCAAGGCAGAGGGCAGAGGGCAGCTATATTGAGGAGATCATGTGAGTGGGCTGTGAGATCAATGGTGGTTTGAGTGTCTGGTAATTGGCATGATGCGTGATGGCCAAGTGATCTGCATGGAGGTTGAGTGGTCTGTATGATGGCCCAGAGTAATGCATGATGGCTTGAACAAATGCATAATGGTGGCATGCTGTGGATGGGATGTATGAGGAAGGGCATGGTTGGTGGGCATTGGAAGTGCCAGAAATAGTTCTGAGAGAGTCAGGTTTCTAGAGGAGAAGTGCCAGGAGTGGGTAAGTTATGACATCACCTCCTCCTCTTAAAGCATGCATGGTTGGTTCAGCCAGCCCAGCAGTCCTGGCATGGAAAATTTGAGTGTTGTTAATGTCCAAAGAGGAAATTTTTTTTTTACTTATTTTCCTATGTCACGCCCCTTGCCCATGCTCTCACACACCCTGACACCACCTGCTACCAGTGGGGTAGTTGAGCATCTCCCTGGAGTGCTTCCAACTCCCTCTCCATCTCTCCCTATGCCTTGAGCACCACATCATACTCCCAGGACATGGCCTATATGCTCTCCTCAGCACTCCAATAGGCCTCCACCACCTCTCTCACATCTTCCTACACTCGGAATGCCTTTATCTATGCCTTGCAAAGGTGATCTGCCATTTCTTGGTACTGGTCTGACAGCTCCTGGGCCTCCCACTCCATCTGCTGCAGCCACTCTGCTAGCTCTCTCATATTCACCCCCAAAAGATGGCTGGATAATGGAGAAAAGATTGCCAGAGTAAGAGGTCTCCAGAACTCATCTAAGGAAGAGCGAGGCCCTCTTTGACACACATTCTAAGAGGAAGGCCCTATGCTTGCCCTTGTTATGCCACCTCCTAGGAGTTTCCCCTATCCAGATGTTCATTCCTCCCACCTACCAAGTCACCTGAGCCACCCACCTCCAATGGGCCAGGCTCCTCCTGAACCCACTGGAGTGACTCCTCCCCACCACCCCACTCCTCCTAGGACGACTCAGAGTCCTGCTTCACTATCTAATCCGGAACCTCAAACCCCATCCGCCTTGTTATCCACTCCAAGCTCTATCCCTGCTCCTTCTACATGCAGCGAGCTTTTCACAGGGCCAAGACAGAACACTGCTTATAGTTGGCCCAGCAGGCCTTGCAGATAGATGAGTCCTACTGTAAACTTGCTCCTGAAGCTACAAACTCACATTGCACTCTCTAGTGAGAGCAGTGGATGCACTTAGGAAAAATCAACTATAGTCTAGCTAACTATGCAAAAGCACTTACCAGGCTGTTGTTTACTTATCATGCATTACAACTAATGAAGAGGACTTCAGAGGCAGGCCAAGGCACACTGGTAGATCCCCTCCATCACTGCCACCAGTAGAACGTGCTGGTTCTCAGGGGCCACTGAAATAATGCCAGAAGCCATATTAGAGCACAGGGGATGATGCAAAGATGGAGGAGCATGGAGGCAGAATTGGACCGTTATCATGCAAATATTGGCATGATCCAGGGTACTTGACCAGGCCCCACTCTTGGAACCTGTAAGGATGGTGGTGCTCAGCTAAGCCCCACTTCTAGGACCTGCGAGGATTGCTCTTAAAATAAAAGATTAGTCCACTAGATGGAAAAGCTGACTCTACCCATGTTTATGGTACATTGCTGCTACCTGCTCTTGGTTTTGCTAGCAGTAGTACCAGTCATCCTGGGTCTCCTATGTGAAGGTTGGAGCAGGAGTCAGAAATGAGTGTGCAGGCCAGAGTAGATTGCATAGGGGTGGTGACATGGCTCCTGCATGACCTGGTAATGGTGCAGTTGGCCTTGCTTCATGCATTTTCTTTTTTCTTCTCTGGGATTTACTAATTAACCTCCCCAGGCTGGGCCCAGGAGCATTGCCTGCTCCTGGATGGAGTAGCCTCAGTGCTGTTCTTCCTTCAAGATGGCCAGTGAAAAGCTCCCCCTGGGACATCTCCAGGTTCCAAGTAGAGAGTGGAGCAGCTAGAAAGGTTGGTGGGAGGGCACTGATAGTAGAACATCCCAATCTCTAGGACATGCATGGTTTGAGCATGTTTTGATAAAGAGCAATCTGCTTCCATTGTTTGAGCAGGTGTTGGCAGCTATAATAGCTGATATGCACTGGGAGTTCTAAAGGAGGAGCTGGGGGGTTTAATGGGGAATTTGACTGATCTGGAGCTCCTATGAGGGGCTTTGTGAATTTCTTCCTACTTGTAGATTTTCTTGGTAGTGTATAGTTCATGCTTGGTGTCATAGTATAACTTATACATACTGCAATACTCACTACAGCAGTTCTGGGGAGTCATAAGTGAGTCGGGGTGATTTTTTTGGCAGGGTAAGGAGTAAGTAGTAATACCAAAAAGGAAAACAAGAATAGGGAAAACATAAGTGAGTGAGAATAATCAAAGGAAAATGAGAGTGAGTAAAGTATATGTGGGAGTTGAATCCCTAATCAAGCCAGAGGCAGAAGTTATGCCTACTATTGCTATCTGTGAGGTCAGAGTCCAGGGGCAGGGGGCCCTAGGTGCTATTGTTGGAAGTCCTGAAGTTTGTCAGGGGCTCTGGCAAAGTTGTCAAGAGGTTCCCAGGTGTCGTCTTCTGGACCATATCCCTGTTGAAGACAGGCAAAGCACAGGGGACAGTAACTGTCACTAAAGCTGAAGTCCAAAGTCAGAAAGAGTGTATTGAGCAAAGTAAAGTACTAACCTGAAGTCCAAAGTCAGAAAGAGTAAGGACTTCAGGTGATCTATCTACAGTTTATATACTGCTAGAAAGCTATGTACATGTGAATAAAGAATAATCACATGTGGTAAGCATGTGATAGAATAGAATCACATGGAGGATACATGTGATAGAATGAACTTGGAGTAGAATGATCATCATCATAGTGGAATGCAACAGGCAATTTCAACAATCCCTTCGATCACATGAATTAGTGGGAGTGACCTTGTATGTTCTGGGAGTTGAAGACTTCATCAACTTCATAGTGGTACTCATCCTTGACCTTCTCAGGTGGGGGGTAGTTTGTGTTGACGTGCATCTGTAAATTATGTAAGGACAACATCTTGTATTTACAATGTATTTAGTCTAATCCAATAATAATTCAGTCTGATTCAGCTACTGCGTGAAATACGCACCAACAGCTACATTTTTTTAAATCTTCTGCTATTGGCTTTAGACTCTGGGCTCTTGTTACCACACTAGGCAACTATCATCATGCTCATCAAACTTTGCAACTTCTTTTCTGCCATGTCAACAACAAGTTCTCATGGCTGATCCATCTGGCCAATCACCAGGTCCTTTGGAGCCAGCTGTTGGCTTCAAACACTGTGAGACATCTTCAGTGTCAAAATACCAGCTCCCACCAAAATGGAATGACAAAGTGATGCTTGATACAAGCAAAAGCTTTGGAATGCTAGGCGGTCTATCTGTATCACAAATGAAATCAATTCTGAACTCTAGTTCTAGACCAGGTTGTCACTTCTAGCAACAAATCTAGCATTGCTAATCTACCTGAATTTGCCTGAGAATACTATGCTCTTAGCAGGGGCAGTGGGCAGATCTGCACTAGATGTGGATATCACACAGGGTAGCGTGCTAGCGCATAGCACCCCATTCCAGACAATGAAGCCCAACCAAGAGGCTAAGCGAGGACAGGAAGTGTTGTCAGAGCAGATGACAACCCCACAGGGAGTGACCCTGGCCACAATAAATAGGCATATGGAGAGAGTAGAAGAAGAGGTATCTCCAGTACCTCTGACCATGGAAAGGCTGAGAAGGAGTGGCCAGGAGCCACCGGTGAGGTGCAAGAGCCCTGGAAAAGTTTTGGACATAGTGTCTGGACTAGACTCCTCAGACAAAGAGAAGGGTGGAAGTTGTTTTTGACCTTGTCAGTCCAGCTTTAGCTGGTACTGGACCGTTTTCCAATGGTCAGAAAAGAATTGATGCAAAAGCATCTGCAGCTTTACATTGTAAAGCATTTACAATTACTGTAAGGGTGACCTCTGGGAGTTGCGGCTAATTACACAACTGGCAGAGGAAAATCCAAAGTATATTAGAAACCATTACAATATCTCAGGAAATGTAGCTAATTATCTGGCAGAGGAAAATCCAAAGAGAACAAGTCTAATGATTTCTCCATGCCAGAAGTCCAAAAACACTGTATGGATCACCTGACCATGAATGTAGCTGTGCCCCAGAGTAGGTCTGGGGATGTCCGAATCGCTGCAGAATGACTCTGGGCATCTGGAAATGGAAGTTCCCTGACAATTACTAGCTGATAAAGGCCAGCATGTACCTAGGGTTGATTTGATGGAATATATCAAACTTTTTACATGCATTTTCAAGCTAGAGCTCAATGAGTATATAAAGTATAAGCTAGCCCAAGGGACAACAACATTAACAGCCACACCAGCTGAATTGGTAGACTGTGACACAGTACTGCATCAATGAGCACTGGACATTGCAGAAGCGATGGATTTCTGAATGCACCTAGACAGGTGAATGAGTCCCAGCAGGACTACAAGAAGTGTCAAAATGCTGCATGACAGCAAGCTAACACTAGTAGAATGCCTCATTGGGCATTATCAGAAGTAGAGATAGAAATGTCCTATGCTACTGGCAATGAGGAGGTGGAAGATCTGCCTGAGGATAGGACACCTTGTCAACGTGTCACCATTAAGGAAGAGGATTGTGAAAACACATTTCCAAGGAACCAGTGACACCACAACGCGTCGTGAGACAAGTCCACCTAGTGAACAACTGGAATGACCGTGTTAATTATCAATGCATTTGCAACCAAGATTTGCGGGATCAAGGAGAGTCGTTAATAAATGACCAAAGTATAGTTTTCAAGGGGCATGAAGGTGTTATGCCTATAGATGATATGAAGCAATAATTTGTTGTGAGAACTGGTGAACTGAACAGAGATCCAGAGAATGAAAGTGGTAACAATGACCACCACAAGGATTATGGACAGGGTTGTCATAATAACAACCAGGATGGACAACTGAACAGAGATCCAGAGAATGAAAGTGGTAACAATGACCACCACAAGGATTATGGACAGGGTTGTCATAATAACAACCAGGATGGACAACTGAACAGAGATCCAGAGAATGAAAGTGGTAACAATGACCACCACAAGGATTATGGACAGGGTTGTCATAATAACAACCAGGATGGACAAGATTGTCGAGACAATCATAGATCCCCTAGTCATTGACCAGAACCACCAGTATCCTGGGCTCCACAAGGTCTGTGTTCTGAATGCAGGACTGCAGAGCCCCAATATCCAGCTAGCTATAAGGGCATGGTCATTGCCCTCTCCTCATGATTTGCATGCTAGTATGTCAGGAATGAATGAAGCAGTTAAGATCCACATAGATCATATGCATGACCACCTGAATTGCCTCATAGACAGCTCTTTGGGAGTCAGATTTAAGTTTCCTAACAGGGTCAAGCCCTGTCACACTGAAGGAAAGCATATCAGAGCATATGCTGGAGGACATAAGTTTTTCCAGTTAGAGGACTGGGCCATGTATATCTGTTACCATCTAGCAGCATGCTGCTATGGAGGAGATGACATGTTCTGCATACAAATCAGGACAAATATGACTGGACCATCAAGGAGGTCTTCATAGGATTGTATAACTGCTTTGTAAATGCAGCAACTATGCAGGAGGCTTGTGAAGCCTTTAGAACAGCAGTATACAATGCCCGAACAGGTGTCCAAACCTACTATGATGAGCTGGTGGACCATTCTCAGAATATGGCTGTATACCTGGATGGATTTACTATCTGGGAGACATTCCTGGACAGAATACCTGTGGAAACTCATATGCAACAATAACCTGTCTCCAGAGGTCAACACTGTAACCAAGTTTCTGGCATATGCCATATACTATGAGCAGTCTGCATGGACTGCAACACACTATGATCAGCGCAGCTCTCACCATGCTATGGGGAGTTGCCAGCCTGTCAAGGTTGGAGCGTTCCTCACAAAGTGTTCCAAGATAGAATGAAACTGCAATCTGCAATTTGTAGTACAATGTACACTGCCTGTAGAGCATAAGCCTAGACTGGGACCAACTGGTAATATACCAGCAGCTAAGGATGCCCAGTATGGGCCCAGGTTGGGCCAGCTTGTACCAAAAGCAATGTGGGATGTGCCACCAAGAGTGGTCCCTCCCAAGGCTGCCTTTGGCAGTGCTGATGCAGGATACAAGTCAACAAGTGGGGTATCATGGTGCTACAACTGTGGCTGTACTGGCCACTATTCTAAGGATTGTAAGGCACCGAGAGCACAAGTACAAGCTGCCCATACAGCGGCAGTAGAGAGCGACGCAGGAAGCAATGCTGAGGCAGACTGAGATGAACTTGTTGAAGACAAGAAAGTTCCTCAACACGTAGAGGAGCAGTCTGCAGTGGATGATGCTGAAAGCATGCAGATTGATAGAGAGGAATACATTGCAGTAGATGTATATAATAATAATTACTATGCTTGCAACAACAAGAACAAGCATTTGTTTGCTCTAACCGAGAATCAGGGAGATTGACATGTCTGCATGCAATGTATGACACTGCAAAAGGCAGCTGACAAGCTGCAAAAACCTCAGTACACTCCTCAGGAAAAGAAGTGCCTAGTGACCTATGTAAAGGTTAATGGACACCCAGCATGGACATTGTGGAACTCAGGGAGTATCACAATGGGCATTATGCCCCAGTTTGCACATATAAATGCTATACACATTCATGAGCTTACAAAGCCACTCATGCTCCAACTGGGGACTGTGGGGAGTTGCGCTATTGTACAATTAAATTTGGCATGGAGGTCAAGGTCAAAACATTGGGGCCACCAACAAAGGAATATGTGGACATAGCAAATTTTGATTGCTATGACATGATAATTGATATGCTATTCATGCATAAGAACAAAGTCAATTTTGACTTTGTAAATAACAAAGTTATTGTCAACAGAATACCATTGAAAGTGGAGAGAGTTGTCCTTGTAGACACAGATGGCCATCTATAATGGTATTGGGCCACTGAAAAGTGTCACAGAGATTGCGAGTGACTAAAATTGCAAGAGTGTGACAGTAGAGGGAGTTGTCGAGAAACTGGCTCCAATGGCCAGCTTACTGGCAGATGTGCCAGCAATATTAATGTCTGAGAAAGAGTTCCAAAGAAATCTGGAAAGGGGGGATGGGCCAGACCAGCCAATTGTGGCTGATAGAAAAGTTGTGAGAAAGCCTGAGAAGAACTATCTACCTGACAACACTTGCACAGAATGAGTGGTGCTAGAATCATTGGAGTATCAACTGACAAGCTCCAGAGTGAAGGTGGAAGACCTCATAACAGACAAGGTCAAAGAGCGATGACAGAGAGATGCGAGTGCAGCAGAAATGACTGACAGCATAAGGTTCTTTTGGAATCAACCAGTGCCACCACCAGACATGCAATAGGCCTATGACCTGTGTATGCTACCAGAGTGGAACAAGGTTGTAGCCTCAATAGTGGTGCAGAGGTGGGCTGGATTGTGTTGACCCACTGGAAAGGTATATTGTCAACCTCTGGCTGATGAAATATCAGAACCATTGGAAGTAGTATTTGATGGATGCTTGCTCAAAGCAAAAAGCATGCAGTGGTCAACAAAGTTGACAGTATTAAGACCTCCACTGAGGCTGAAGATGGAGGACACTGGGGAAGTGCACTTACATGTGCTCAGAGAACAATTCAAACCCAAGGTTTTGTCGTGCCAGAAGTGCATAGACAAATAGAAAGCCAAGGCTCATGGCCTACAGGAGGAGGACATACCATGATTGTACCAGCAATGGCAGCATGAATTTGTGGATATTGTCAATGGAACAAAGAAAGAGCTTCCCCCATAGAGGGAAGTAAACCATAAGATTAATCTCATAGACAAGACCAAGCAGTGTAAGTACCATCTTCCTTGCTGTTCATAAGCAGTACAAGTACCATCTTCCTCGCTATTCATGAGCACTACAGGATCAGCTTCATGAAAAAATGAATTGCTACATCAATGCCAAGTGGTGAGAACTATGACCAGCAATGCAAGCTGCACTACTGTTGTGCATTCCCAAGCAAGATGGGACACTAAGGACTGCATTGGATGCATGACAGTGCAACAACAACACTATTAAGGATATAACCCCACTTCCAGATCAGGAGGTGATTTGCAAAGATGTTGCAAAGGCCAGGTACAGGTCAAAGATTGACTTGACAGATGCATATGAGCAAGTACACATATATATGGACAACATCCCAAAAATAGTATTTGTGTTCCTGATGGAGACATTTGTCAGTAATATTATGCAAATTGGCAACTGTAATGTGCCAGCAACATTTCAGAGGTTAATGACCTCAATATTCCAAGATGTTATTGGAAAGTTTATGCACATCTATTTAGACAATATCTTAATATATTCAGACTCCATAGAGAAACATGAAATGACTGTGCAAAGAAAGCTTGTATCTCAAATAGAAGCAGTGTGAATTGTATGCACAAAGTATTGATTGCTTAGGGCATGTCATAGACATGCAGGGTATTCACCCAGACTCTGATAAACTTGATTGTATTGGAGAGTGGTGAATGCCACATAACTACAATGACATTTAATGATTCGTTGGACTGGTTAACTACATTGGTAATTTCTTACCAGATGTGACTGCATACACAGGCTCTCTCATGGCCATAACCCAGAACAGGTCCCTGTTTCACTGGCAACCACTGCATCAGTGGTGCTTTGAGATGATTAAACAAATCTGCGCTAAGATGCTGATTATTTGTCCAATCAAGCCGTGTCTCAACAAGCCAATATGGCTCATTTGCAATGTGTCAAAGGCAGGTGTAGGGGCCATGTTTGGCTAAGGCAAGACCTAGCAAACCTGCAGACCTGCAAGATTCATGTTGTGCAAATTTATGACTGCACAACAGAACTATGCTATACATGAGTTAGAGACACTCATGATCTTGGAAGCCCTTCTAAAATCTGAAATGGGAGGATAAGTTGATGGGATATAAGATCCATATTATAATGGATTATAAAGCATTAGAGTTTTTCAAAACTCAAGTATACTTGTCTCTGCGACAGCATTGATGGATCAACTATATGTCATGCTATCAATTTGACATAATTTATGTCAAAGGAGAACTGAACAAAGTCACAGACTGCTTATTACATGATATTTTGAGAGTGATACTCATGAAGATATTCATGAAGTCCATGATTTTGTCCAGGTGGACAGGAGGATTGATCCTGAGGGCAAAAATTTGCTCTTATCCCAGTTCCAAGAAATAGTGGAATGTCATGTCAAGATTCAAGCCATGCAGGCTCATGAATTGCACCATAGCAAGTGGCTCAAAGAGCAAACCAAGGCCTGAGACCTTGAAGCTCAAGGCTGTTGAAGACAGGCAAAGCACAGGGGACAGTAACTGTCACTGAAGCTGAAGTCCAAAGTCAGAAAGAGTAAGGACTTCAAGCGATCTATCTACAATTTATATACTGCTAGAAAGCTATGTACATGTGAATAAAGAATAATCACATGTGGTAAGCATGTGATAGAATAGAATCA
>JAGGAT010001215.1:0-10277 GCA_017657195.1 Termitomyces sp. T70a | reverse complement strand
AGACTAAAAAGATGATTAATTTTATTTATCTGTATTTCAGGAATAATTGAAAGAAAAACTTTTCCTTTATCTCAAGGGAAATTATTGAGAAACTTTAACTTTTTTTGTCCTGTTTTTGAAATAGATTTTATGTATTATTTGAGAAAAACCATTTAAAAATTACATAACATGTTTTGAACAACTTTTTTTCAAGAAACTCCAGAGATTTCCTGAAGTGAAAACTCCCTCTTTTGAAACCCAGACCAATTTGACATTTGAGGGATCTGGCATTGGGCTGAGTAAATTAAAGGAGTATGGCCTGTGCTATCCCCCAACCAAGTAGGCAGAAGTCTAGAGGGTTGAGAGCAAGGCTGAGAAGAGAAGAGATAGACATGAAATGGGTAAAAAAAGGGTGAAGAAATAGACAAGAAATAGATGTGAAATGGTAGTCTCCTGACACCATTACTGCAAAGGCAGGACAAAATGCCTCTTCATTGCCAAATTCCATTGTAGACTCAATCTGATTGATATGGTTTAGGGTCAGACAAAGTGTTGTGAGTCCACAATTCATACTGTGCTGTAATTGAGCAATTAATACAACTCTGTCAATTGGGCTTCTGAGAATTTGCAGATGGGACTTTTCCTACAGCTCAAAGGGTTTCTGGGTGCTTGAATGCTGTTTCAACTCTCAACATCAGGCCATACTTCTGTCATTCCTGTAGGTATATGGATGCATGTAAGTATGAATAATCTGCATCTGTCATTTTGTCTCCTAATATTGTTTCTTAGAAGGCTTGAATATCAAACAAACAGCAATAATGATCAATGATGGTTATCAGCATTAGCAGAAAATTTTACTTTTGTAACCCTAATTCTTACATGATAGGGATTGTTTCACTTTCTTCGAGGACAGAAAATAAAAATTTGACATAGAACTCTGGGAAGCACACCAACAGAGTATATATGAAGTGATTTAACATTTTTGAGACTATTGGAAACTGTGAAAAAAGGTAGCTCAAGTTGGACTGTTTTCATTCGTTCCCTGCCAAATCAAGTGATGCAAAGGATGATGACTCCTGTATGATTTGATGTCCATGCCACTTCGAAGCTTCAACTGCCACAAACATATATCTGCGAGGAAATCTATAAAACACACCATTACGTACACACAACACCAAAAGATACATTACAGCACCCGGAGTAGAATACACCTGCACCCTACCCCCGCCTCTTAGCTCATTGTAGTAGCTTTCCGGCGGCAAACACACAGTTATTCATTCATTCCTGTATGATTTAAGTGCATGTTTAGGCCCTCTTGGGCTGACTATTTTTTGATTTTTTTTTCTAGAACTTTGTTTTTCAGAATGCCAAGATTGCCTCCACAAAGCTCGCCAATGCAGCATACATATCTATTTGCTGACGGGTTCCAGGCAACGATAGTACATAGTCGTGCTCCATTGAATAGTAAGCCTGGAGGGTCAGCGACGCGATGATGATGATGATGTTTGTTTGTTTGTTTATTTCGCCAGAAAGCTACTCGACAGAGCTAAAGGTAGAGTTATTAGTTACTCTATGCCTGCTGTAATGTGGTATTCTTTTCCTGGATCGTGTTTCTCTTATGTTTGGTCATACAACTTTCCTCGCAGAATTGTCTCGGCCCATGCGATGACCCAAAGAAACCGTGACAAGTTTTCGTGTGATTTGTTTACATCAGCAGTCCTTCTTTCCTTTTCTTCCTCACTATGGCCAACGATGTAAAAGTATATACGGTTAATGGCGCTACCGCTGGCTCGTCTTCATCATTACCTGATTGGCTCACTCGAAAACGAGTGGCGAAAGGCAAAGGAAAACGCGCGGCCCGAGAACATGTTGAAGGCACGATTGAGCTTATACAAGGCTTTGAATTTCCCGAAGCTAGCAACCGTGTAAAATCAACGCGGGATGGTCACCATATTGTCGCGACAGGGACATACAAACCTCAAATCCGAGTCTGGGACTTGGACCAACTCTCTCAAAAGTTCGAAAGGCACACCAATGCTGAAAATGTTGACTTCGTTGTACGTGAGTTTTCATAACTCAAGTTAACGAACTTGAGCTGTTTCTCTGATCAAAATAAAATCAAGATTCTTTCTGATGATTGGACGAAATCAATACACTTGCAAAATGATCGAACAATAGAACTCCACACGCAGGGTGGTCATCACTATTGCACACGAATACCTCGTTTCGGCCGTTCACTCGCATACCATTTCCCATCTTGTGACGCCTATGTAACCGCCTCCGGAAATGAAATTTATCGTCTTAACCTCGATCAGGGACGCTTCATGAACCCTCTTGTTCTGACCAGCGAAGATGGTGATATACCTGGTGTGAACGTAATCGATATCAACCCTGCTCACCAGCTTTTGGCGTTTGGAATTGAAGGAGGCGGCACTGTGCAATTCTGGGACCCTCGTTCACGATCCAGTGTTGGTGCATTACGGTTGCAGAAGAATAAGTTGATACAAGCGGATTTTGGTTCAGCTAGTTCCGATGGTTTCTCAGTGACGGCTATTTCGTCTCGGAACGATGGACTGTCCTACGCTATAGGAACTTCCACAGGTCATACATTGTTATATGACATTCGTTCCACGAGACCATTTGCATTGAAGGACCAGGGTTATGGTTTTCCGGTGAAGAACGTTGTTTGGATTGACGGCGGAAACAAGATGGCGGGAGACGGTATGGTTATTAGCGCTGATAAGAAAGTGATCAAAATTTGGGACCGAAACACTGTACGTTTTACTTTTATGCGGTCCAGTTCATGGCTGAGTGTAACATTAGCCATCGATCAATTTTGCCTCGATTACTCCAGCTAATGACTTGAATGACCTGCATCATGTACCGGGCAGCGGATTGATTTTGACTGCGAACGAGGGGATTCAGATGGCAACTTATTACATCCCACAGCTCGGTCCAGCCCCTCGATGGGCAAGTTTCTTGGAAAATATTACGGAAGAGATGGAAGATTCGACAAAGCGGTCTGTGTACGAAGATTTCAAGTTCGTTGAACGGGCCGAACTCAAAACGTAGGTGCCGTCATCCTTCATTGCCTTTATTCGTAACCAATTAATTTATTAGACTTGGCTTGGATCATCTTATCGGCACACCCACGCTCAAGCCTTACATGCACGGATACTTCTTATCACTCAAGCTCTACGACGCTGCACGCCTTATTGTTAATCCTTTTGCCTATGCTGAGCATCGGGAGAAGATGGTCCGTGAGAAGATGGAGAAGATGACTGAAACCCGTATACGCACCAAGGAGCCCGGCGTCAAGGTCAACAAAGCGCTGGCGGAAAAGATTCTCCGAGAAGAGGAAAGGGCCAAGAAGAGAATAGAACGAAAGAGACAGAAGAGGGAAGAGAAAGGACAGGCGGATATGGAAGTTGACGGCCCCGAAGGGAAGGGACACCCAAGTGTTCTCGATGATCCCCGTTTCGCTGCAGTGTTTGAGGACAAAGATTATGCTATTGATGAGACTAGCAGAGAATATGCGCTGCTCAACCCATCAGCAGCGGCTCAACAACGGGGCAGTGCGAGACCGAAGACTGCTGCTGAGGAAGAACAAGAAGAAAGCGAGAGATCATCTTCGGATGGGTTGGGCAGTGGTAGCGATGATGATAGCGACAGTGATGACAGCAGTGATGCTGGAGGTGCGTTTCGCATCTGATAATCTCTTTGCTTTCTGACCACGAGGCTCTCAGAGTTAAATGAGTACGATCCCCGGAATCGCCCAGACAAGAAAAATTTACGATTTGATAAGGCGGCCAGTGACCCGCAATGGAATAGCAATCGAAGGCGTACCAGCAATGTAAACTTCGTGCCCATACGCGCACATACTGGTGGCGGTCGAATTGCTGATCAAAGTGCTACCTTTGGCCAACGGCGCATGTCATCTGGGGCGAAAAAACAACAATTATCGTTGACTTCTGATGACCATTACACAACTGATGGGGGTGTGGAAATCAGTTGGATGCCTTCATCAGGACCACAAGATGCAGACGACATGCCGGTGTCAGGCGGTGGACTACAAAAAAAAGGGAAAACAAAACGGCCAGGGGTGGAATTGTTCGGTGCGGGCATGGAGAAGGGTGGAGGTCGTGGTTTGGTTAACTTGAGTGAGAGTGAGAGAAAGGGAAGGACAGAGAGGAGAAAAGGGGTGCGGAGTGGAAGTAAAAACATGTTCCGTAAGATGGATGTTTAGCTTGCTTACTGTTCCCCGGAGCTATTCCATTTTGCCACAATTTATTCTAGGGAATTTAGATTTTGATGTTCAACAATCGTCGGTAAAAAAAACAGTTCCTGCATACAACACTCACTTCTTGTCGTTCGTTACTGGTGGCAGATCTTTGACACCCTGAAATGTAAAAACCATCTCCTCGTCCTCTTCTTTTGCCGTCCCCTCTAACCTTGATTAAACTATATGATTCGATGGTCCCAAGTGTATGGATCACACATTGCAAACATGTACAATGCGGTCCTTGGGATACATCGAGACTAACCTCGTTCTGTCCAACAACTCATCACATAAAAGTTCATCTTCTGATAGTTTTCATGAACAAAACCCCCATTCACAATCAATCCATCTACCATGATATTGAAGTGTAGAGTTGCGGTGTAAGTCCTCAGTCACTCCAAATATATATGGTCGACTGATTGTATTACCTGTAGAGTTACGGTGTAGTTCTACAGGGAAGTTGGTAAGACAACTAGTATGTAGAGGTGAGTGGATTTGACTCACCCCCAGTCACTCCAAATATATATGGTCGACTGAGGGTGGTGATTGTGTATCTACGGTTTATCTGAGGAAAATAATCAAGGTTTAAACATAAAGACTAACAAATACCGATCGCGCACCACCCTCGGTGGCGCACTGGGTGATCGGTCCAAAATGAGAAGGAAGATAAGACCAAAAGAAAGAAAACAAAAAGGTCCGTACAAGTCGTTCCTCAACATTCGTTACAAAGTCAGACTTTTTCACCAAAACAGCAAGAAGTGCATACAGCAAACACAACCAACAGATAGCTGACAAGAAAACTAGGAAGACGAGGAGGGCTGGCAGGAAAGATTGAAGAAGGAGAGCAGACGAGGTGCATAGACCAGCGGAGGGTGAAAAGACTAACACAAAGTGTGATGGAGGAAAGGAGAAAATAACAGACGCCGACTTCCAAATATCAACCAGGACACAGGCATACTAGTGCAGAATCACACATAACGGGACATTAAGATATGCCTTCGTCATGGATGGCACACAGGACATAGATGGCACCGATTTTCCCTCATCCTTACGACCCGCTCAGTACGCTAACAGTAACCACATCGGCACACAGACGTATATACCGTAGCCAAGGAATATACCAAACTTGAGCAGGCAGGTACTCAAGGGCAAAGAGAATCAAAGTGTAGTCTCAAATGAGTGAAAGTCCACCACATTTCGTGGACAGGGTGAGAGATATCTCATATGGAAGTAGAAGATCAGCATGATTGATTAGCTGACCGAGTGGCAAACGTAAGGAGTGTGATGCGGGTTCGAATTATCAATGAATAGATGTAGCAAGGGATGGAATTGTTCAAATTTAGGTCGACCATATCTTGGTCATCAACACCAAAGGCGTCGAACCCAGGGCGCCCGGACTTGTTCCTGCGGTCAGACTGGAGACGTGGGCTTCGTCATAGCGATACTCCTTTAGAGCTTTCTGCTCATGATGGGTCGATCTCAGTGCGGACCTTGTTTTTGACAGCATTACAGTGAGGATGGAGCAACGGGCAATATTGACGTTCAATCAAAGACCACACCACTCAGTAATACGATGTCCAATGGTGATAATCAGTCTGAGCTGCTAAAGCGTGCCCATAGCGCTACGTTTGCAACACCAATGTGAAAAGCAGAAAGAAGCTGGCCACACGATCCTGCTCCATAACTTCTCCGCCTTATACCTCGAACCATTCGTCGAGCTTCCGCCAAAGTCTTTCGCGCTCGTTCAACCAATAATTCCGCCTTTGTTCAACACACGCATGACAAAATCCCTTCTCCTTCCACGGTGCTGCAGCCAAGACCTGCAACCCACTCACTGGATCATATTCATAACCTAGAATGCCGTACTCCTTGATGATCTCGTGATGAGTCACTAAAGACCGTGCGTGATTTGTCGCTGCACAGGCAGGAGTGTTCTCTGTCAGTCCTCCAGCGCCGTCCACAACACCCTGCTGAGCTATGCAAATAGGAAAGCGGTCAACGTCCAGAGCCTCTCTCCACGCAATTCCAAGGTGTTCACGAGCTGTGAGAAGTAGATCTTTATCGTACGGACCTAAGCGCACCATGGATGCGACAGAGACGTTTCCCGGCATGACCTTCGTTTGCCCGAAGTTGGAGAGTCTCACTAGTTCATACAGAGTGCGCTTGATAACTGGAAAGAGGGCACACTGCCGCGCCAGAGCAAGACTTTCTGTTGGACATGCAATCTTGTCGATGCCGACGTCTGCGAGATCTGCGGACCACATAGCGGACAGGGCATTTGACGCATATTTTTCGATGATCGTGAAGCCGAGGGTCGTCGATACACGAAGAAGCGAATTTAATTTCGAAAATGGCAGCTCCTCTTGGAAGCAAGCACTATAAGAGATTGAGCATATGTACTGGGAAATGTACTGAGGAGTGAAAGGAGAAAACATACTTAGTATCGTCCAGAGCACGGAGCAACTCTTCAAAGTCATCAGCGGTTATATCTAGATCAGAGAGATCGTACGACTCCTCAGTATTGTGTGATATCGTTTCTGGTTCCCTGGGATTGAACTGGTTCTCGAACCACTTGCTCTGTCGAGCAAGGATGCTCCTATGTAGCTGAAAACAAGTCCTTCCTATCTGAACGCGAACATTTCCGTCCAGATGCCAGTAGATTGGGTGTTTCTGGTATGATTTTGCGCGCTTTAGGGGATTATGAAATACACCTGTAGAAGTCGGGGTTTCGACTGTATGCAATGGAACTTTCTTCTTCTTGTGTTTTGGAGGGGGACGCTGGGAAGACGTTGAACACTTCACTGCTGCAAGACATGGCTGAACTCTGCTCAGTGAGATGGCATCTATGAAATAAGTTACCTTCGTTCATCTCAGGAGGCTGCTCATCGGAAGACGAATCTAGAACTTCATGATACTTGACAGGTGTTCCCGGTTCTTTATTCGTCATTCGTCGCTTTTTGGGAGGAGGTTGACTCGGAATACCAGGGCTATCCGACATCTGTCTCTTGATTGGAGAGCTCGGAGAAGGAGAACAATTGATGTTATGTGGTCCAGCCATGGATAGTCGCCTGGTTCCATTTCGCGATTGACTTGCTTGTTGATTCGGTTGCATAAGAGCAATTAGCTGCTCTATTCTGGGCAAATCATCGACTTCGGAATCGTTTGACTCGTCCGAAGAATTGTGTTCAAGCACTGACGGACTGAGAGACTGTGACAGAGGTGGGGGAGATAGCGGGAATCGTTTAACGAGTGGTGTAGAAGACGGTGGGGACTGTTGGCTATTCGTCAAAGGATGATGGCGGGTCGAGGTCAATGGAGAAGCATGGGCGTCGAGAATTCTGGTACCTGAAGAGAGACAGTTTGTGAATGGTAAGGTTCTGTTTGAATTGCGACTCTCATCGGAACCCTGGGGCGGCTGATCTGCATCCCTCTGGGCTTGGTTCGAAAACGCAGCACGGTCGGAACCATCCATCGAATGGCTTTCGGAAGATGTTTCGTTTGACTCAGGCTGCTGAAACGGGCCCACTCTTTCCGATAATCTTGCGGCAGAGCGTTCGACAACGGAGGAAGGCCCTTCTACCACTTGAGGTCGTTGCGATGGTGTGTCTGGAATAGCGTCCAGGGCAACTATGTACATCAAAATCAATGGAAAATGGAAAAGCAACGGGGACGTACCGAGTATTAAATCAGGGTTATACTCTGAGGCCAGATTATTTTCCATCTCTTCTGCTCCTGTTGATTGATTGTCTTCAGAATCGTCGAGTTCGTCCGAGTCTATAAAATACTTGTCAAGTCCTCCCTTGCAGCTTAAAAGCCAACGGACTCACCAGATAAGTCTGAAGGATCCTGCGGAGTATGTTCCGGTGTCCATTGTGGAAGATCAGACGGAGAACTCATTGGTAACGGGTTGGCTGGTTTTTTTTTTATGAAGCTTCTCAGATGTAGCGTTTTTGCCTAAAATGGAACACGTCGGAATTACGCTCGACGAACCAGTTACCTATCTGGTACAATGCATGACGGACACTTCTCCAACAAGTCAAGTTAGGTATAGGTACCAAGAATTTTTTTAAAAGATTTCCGGTTTTCTTAGGAAGGAAATACTCTGAGCTGGGGCTACGTGCGTGCCGGCTAGCCCCAGTGGAAGATAAGGCTAGCAAGTACATGATCGACCGTCAAGCATTTCCTTTTTGAGATTATGTTGCTCTGCGGTATGTAGGATGAGACATATTCTCCTAAGTATTCTATAACTCACCGTAGCGGCGACAAGCGCCATCCCCGACTCTTATATGCAAAGAATACAAAGACACAATCTTTACATTTGCATTAACAAATAAAATATTGTAGATTAGAAGCTATGCATAATATGGGTAGATTAATTCTGAGTCTCATAAATTTGCCAATGTCATCACTTACTTCACTGCTTTCAATACTGCTGGGACTTGCAGAGCTGACAGAGTTGCTGCTGAATGTCACTCAGAAACAGTGTAAGAAGATACTAATCTAAGTGGTAATACATATATGGGCAGAAGTAATGCACAGATATGTAGTAGTAATTCACAGACTGTATTATAAGATATCAAGATAGTCTTAAATTAAGCATATAATACTAAGTATCAATAAGAAGTCTAAAATGTGAGAATGTGTGACTAAAAAGCTTTTGAAAATATTAAAAACTGGTGATATGCACTTATTTTAACAAAGCAGCTGATATGACACTCAATACCTGAGAATATATTAACAAGTAAGTATGGATAAAAATCCACACAGTGCAAGTAGTGCTTTAAAACATGAGCCATAAAGGAACAAGCAAAGAGCAGTACACCTACACTGAGAGAATTATACAGAGACAAACAGTAAGATCTTGCTATATTTAATAGTGAGCAATGTACATATACATGATAAGAAGAAAAGAGGAAAAGCAAGTCAGAAAATGTCTGTGGTGACTTTTATATGGAAGCAAACCATGCCATATATAAGTATAAATAGAGATGATGATGATGATTCTTTTTATTTATCTTCAAGCCCTATTTTACACATGACCTTTGTGTCCTAAGGCCTGCAGTATGTAATGGGTGTTACTAAGACTTATTCCCACAACTATTGTTGTAATCATAGGATTATAACAAGTATTGAAAGTATATCAAAAGCATGCATGAATATTTTTTCAGAGCAATGAGTGAAATGAATAAACAGACAACAGAAGGCAAGTGCAAAGCAGAGAGTACTTAAAAGGATGTGAGCAATTGTGAACACTGAAAAACAGCAACAGCAACAATAAATGTCATTCCCATGCTGCCCTTGTGGGATTGAGCTCCAGTGGCTTATTTGTTGGTTGTTCTGGCTGCTACAAGGGACTGGACTGTTGTTTCTGGTGATAGAATCAATTTGTTTCTAGTGCTATATGTGAGGTTTTGTATCCAACCAACAAATCACATCATGACATCCAAACTACTAATCATACTAATTCAAGTCTTTTCTTCAGATATTCCTCTGTTCAAGCTGCAGACCTCCTGTCACAATTCCCTTTCCAAATCCCATGCTCTGACCCACTTCCCAAAACTATACTATGATTTTAGTCTCCTTTTATTGATTTACTTTTCTATATGTCTTCTATTATATCTTTCCCCCTTAATGTCACTCAAATTCACAGGTGTCTTATTTCTAAGACTTCTTCTTATTTCTTGAACTTACTCCTTATTAGTCTCCTAATTAATTTACTATGAAAATTCTATGTATTTGTCTACTCAACTCATGGAATCAACACAGTTGTTCTCTGCTCATCTCTAAGTCACTCTCAGTAATTCTCAATTGTCTCATTCCTACTTTGATCAAGTTCCTGACACTCTCCTACAAAGCCATTGAGGCCTCTTAGTAGAAAGTTTCTGTCTGATGCCATCCATTTATGTTGACATAACCTGCTTATATGGGCTGTTGCAAGCATGGTATGTCCAAGATCTATCTGCCTAAACATGGCTAAATTTATGTACATTTCAAGTCATGTTAGCTAGATATCCTTGTA
>JAGGAT010001214.1:0-10278 GCA_017657195.1 Termitomyces sp. T70a | reverse complement strand
CTTATATATCATGTGATTTACTTTTATTTTCTGAGCGCCTGGCAAGGTGAATCCTTAGACTTGTTCTCTTTGGATCTTCCTTTGCCAGGTGTGTAGTTGTTATTACTTACTTCTATTACTTATACATACACTAATACACTTTGGATCTTCCTTTGCCAGCTGTGTGACTGAGCCATAGCTTCCAAAGGTTGCCCTTACACTACTGGTGGAATTTGTAATCTATGTGAGTGTCTCTGAGACTACAGGGTATGTGCCATTCAACTTTAATAATAGCTATATGCCATTGATGATTAGAGAACCTTATGCAGATGAAGTGATCTATAATATGGTTAAGGGATTTGTGTGTCAGATTCCACTAACCTGGGGGCCTTTCCTAGTAAGCAATGACCTTACAAGGCACAAGCAAGTGCTGAACTACATAGATGCAGCATCAAGAGCTCCAGGAGGCATTCTAGAGCACAAAACAGCAAGAGGAGTAAGTTTCAGAGTTAAGATAATTGCTCTGGGGTTGAGCTGAGGTGGGGAGTCACGTTGATGGAAGGCTTCCAGTAACAAGATGAAGTGGGTTCTTAGAGTGTAGTGCATGCCAGTTGATGATATGCATGCCAGAATAATAGATCGAGGCAAGCATGAAGAAAACTAAAGCAAGCACAAAGAGGAAATCAGACAGAGATTTAGAAAAGCAGAAACATGGGTTGTTATTGTTAATATTGAGACTAAGGTACATAGGAGCTACCTATGGTCTTTATATACTATAAGCAGAAAGAAGTGTTGTCTAAAAAGAGTTTCAGGGCAGATCCTGGGATTCTATGAGTAGCAGCAGAGCAGAGGGCAGCTATATTGAGGAGATTATGCAGGTGGGCTGCAAGATTGATGGCAGTTCAAGCATCTAATAATTGGCATGATGTATGATAGCCAAGTAACCCACATGGTTTGAATAATCTGTATAGTGGCCAAGAGGCTTTCATAATTGCCTGGGATAATGTGTGATGGCCCAGAGTGATGTGTGATTGCTTAGAGAAGTGCATGATGGCCTGGGGTAATGCATGATGGCTCAGAAAAGTGCATGATAGCAGTGTGCTGCAGGTGGTGCAAATAAAAAAGAGTGTGGTTGGTGGGTGTTGATTTAGATGTGGAAGATGCACTAAATTGCAGAATTGAACTCAACATTTTCTTGGCACCTCTTTCCTATTTTTGTGCAATGGCACTCTTATAGGACACTCCCATGGCATATCTCACCTCCTACTCTTTCCATTCTGGAAAGCCCCTAAACACCCTTGCAATCTCTTTCCATGAGGCTCCATTAAAAAGTCCCACCCAGATACCATGATCTTGGATAATGGCCTCACATTCCTCCTTGAATTCCTCATTACCTGACTTCATGAACCAACTCCTATTGTCATGGAACTACCCTGGCTATGCAATGCTAACTCCAATATCAACTGGAGGACCCTCACCATGACGGTTTGTCTACTTCCAAAATAGTAATCCCAATGACACTCTCTGCCTAGCAGTTCTCCAGGTAGGTCCTGGAGAAGGAAAAGAATAACCCCTACCCCCCACCCCCTATAACAGCAGCTCTGGGCCCCAACCAGAGCATTCTAAGATTTCCTCCCAACATCCTCTAGAATGGATACAAGGGCCTGAACTACTCAACACTGAAGCATAGGACCTCCCACCCTGGCCCGAAAACTGACACCAGACTCTGGAACGCCCCTCTCAAACTCAGAATGCTTAACATCAAAATTATTAGCACTACCCCCTTTGCCTGCATCATCTAGGAAGGAATCTCCACCTTCTAGCTCCATGTCTCACCTACCCTCCCAGAGAAACACTTATAGACAAACAGCATCATTCTGAAGAAGAAATCTGAGGAACAGACTTTATGAGAGGTAGTCTTCTCCAAAAGAAGTGCCAAGTAACTTCCTCCACACCATGCAAACAATCACCAGGTTGACCTTGAGGATGGTGCAACTCCTCCCTTCAGCAAAATCTACAACATGTCTGAAGTTGAACTTCACACCCTCCAGGATTACCTCGACAAAATGCTCAGCAAAGGCTTCATCCAAGCCTCAATCTCAGCTACTAGCACCCCAGTGCTATTTGCCAAGAAGAAGGATGGCTTTCTACAACTCTGTGTCAACTACTGTGGACTCAACAAGGTCACTAAGAAAAACTGCTACCCCCTCCTGCTCATTGGAGATCTGGTTGATTGACTTTGAAGCACCAAACTATATACAAAGATCAACCTCCGCTCTGGTTACAACAATATGCACATAGCCTTTGTAAGGGCAACCTCCAGAGATTGTGGCTAATCACACAACTGGCAAAGGGGAATTCAAAGTATATTAGAAGGTAAATATAACAAGGATAATAGGTAATTAATTACCTGGCAGAGGTGAATCTAAAAAGAACAAGTCTAAGATTTCCCAAAGCCAAAGGGTTCAAAGATAGTGTTAAAAGTCATGTGACCTGATTATGTAAAGGACTGCTGGGGCCTGTGCTTTGTCAGCAGCTGCTGGGATGCATGCTGACAAAGCACACAGCTACCAGCCAACCTAGACTCAAAGTAAGTAAATCAGTGGAATAAATGTAAGTATGGAAACACCGGAAAGAAGAGATAAGAAAAGGAAAAAGGAGAGAGAACAGGAGGCACAGAAGTGTCCCCTGACAGCCTTGGAACACAAATAGAAGACCACCTTCCAGATGCAGTATGATCTGTTCAAGTATCTCATAATGCCTTTTGAAATGACTAACTCCCTGGCCATGTTCCAATACTTCGTGAATGACATTTTCCACAATATGAGCAACATATTTGTCATAGTCTGACAACATACTCATCTACTCAAACTCTGCAGAAGAACACCAGACCCATGTTAGATGTGTTTTAGAACAACTCTGAGAACACAATCTCTATGCCAAATCCAAAAAATACTCCTTCCACACCACAGAGGCCAAATACCTCAGTGTTATTGTATCCCTGAATGGTGTATGCATGGACCTCCTCAAGGTCAATGTGATTGTCAACTGGCCCCAGCCCCAGAATGTCAAGGAAGTATGGTCTTTCCTGGGTTTTGCTAACTTCTACTAGAGGTTCAAAGACAACTGCTCTAGGATCACAAAACTCCTCAACTGGCTTACATGCAAGGACACTACCTAGAATTGGCATAGCAAGCGCTAGAGCATCTTTAACCTACTGAAGAAGACCTTCACCACTGCTCTGGCCCTCTAGCACTACAATCCCACCCTTCCAATCATCCTTGAATGTGATGCCTTTGACTACACTATTGCTGTGATCTTCTCACAACTGAAACTCAACAGCAAGGAATCCTGGCCCATCACCTTCTATACCTGGTCTATGATTAATGTGGAACTCAACTACAATATCTATGACAAGGAGCTCCTTGCCATTGTCAAAGCCTTCAAATAGTACTAGGCTTACCTCAAAGGCACCCAGCACTGCATCCAAGTCTACTCAGACCACAACAACCTCCAGTACTTCACCACAACTAAGCAGCTCAGCTGCCAACAAGTCTGATAGTCCAAGCTCCTCTCCAAGTACAACTTCACAATCTAGTACTGCTCTAGAAGACTTGGTGCCAAGCTAGATGCCCTCACCCAACATCTCAATATCTACTCAAAGAAGTCATTTGAAGCAGAACAGAAGATGTTTAATCCCTCCAGAACATTTGAATGCTGTACTAATCATGAATGAGGAAGGAATTTTAAACAAGATCTGCCATGCTCCCCATGACCTGTACTTTGATGACAATGAGCCTAGCACTCTTCATCCTGACTGGAACTCCAACCCCTCCTTCACCCTCTCTCCCAATGGCAGACTCCTCCTCCACCATGGCTATATTTACATCTCTGACCATACCCAGCTTGTCACACCACAGATACTGCCCCAGAGTTTGCCCAACTCTTCCTCAAATATATCTTCACCAAACATGGACTTCCAGACAACATATTCTCTGATCAGGCCCCCCTGTTTATTTCCAAGTTCTGGACATTACTGTGTAAGGCACTGGATGTAAAAGTTAACTTCTCCATGGCCTACCACCTGGAAATTGATGGGCAGACTGAGCAAGTCAACCAGTCTCTTGAATAGTACCTCTGGCTCTATGTGAACTACCTTCAGAACAATTGGTGTGCTGCCCTCCCACTAGCTAAATTTGTATACAACAACACCCTGCATTCTGCCACTGGTGTCTTGCCCTTCTTTGCCAACAAAGGATACCACCCCTGGCTTACCATCTTGCTCAGGAACATCCCCTCCCATGCTGCACATGAAGTCACTCAAGGCCTGTGGTCCCTCCAGAAATTCCTTTGCAAAGAAATCAACATTGCCAACCAAGCTTATGCCAAACATGCCAATGCCAAACAAGGAGATATCCCCAATTGGAGCCCCAGAACAAAGGTATGGTTAGACTGGCATGACCTCTGCACCCAATGCTGCTCTCCCAAACTAGACCACAAATGGTTTGGCCCCTTCAAGATCTTCTAGAAGGTCTCCTCACACACCTATGAGCTTGACCTCCCTATAAAAAAGGTTCTTGGTCAGTGCTGACAAATTTTAGTCATTATTCTAATTTTCAAGGAGTTGTCTCATATACTATAGATACAGATGCTCATATAAGCAGCAGATGCTATCATTAATAAGTTGACTTTCATATTCTTCCTCTCTTTAATCTACTCTATGCTGTCTCTGTACTAGTGTTGCCTGCATTGCTGGAATGAGTATTTGGTATTATCCATTTTAAAATTAAGGCACATTATATTTAATTAATAGACTCTTAGAAACTCACTATTGGCAACTGCTACAGCATTGCAGCTTGTGTTTACTTCATACTCTATGTTCTTGTATATGTGATTAGTGTCATCTTTGTTGACCTATTTGCTGATGACTTGTTCACAGCCACCTTACATATGGCTCATGATCTGCACAATGGGAATAGGCTTCATCTCTCAGTGGTTTTTGTCACATTTTTCTTTGTTTCTTCAAAATAAGTCACCTGATATGATAGGAGAATAATGATTGATTATTTATATTTAAGTTGGCCTCTTATCTGACCCAGTATTTGTTACTTCAACATGATATAGTTTTTATTATTGTTGCTCCTTGCACTTCACAATTGGCTTATCCAAAATGATATAAATAGATGAAACTACTACAAAATAAGGCTCTTAGTATGCCATCTTATAAAGTAGCCCATCAAGTCATGTTTGAATATAGTCAATGTACTATTCAAATTACAAACAATTTTTTGCTTAATAGTTTACAAGAGTATGATAACCAGCTGCTACAAGTACAGATCAATCTGTAAATGACACTGGTTTGAAAGAGGGTCTTCTTCTGGCTTGGCAAGTCTGCTCCTCTTCAAGTCCTCATATAAGTCCTCCCTAAGCAGCCTTGTTTGTCAGATGGCCAAACCTAAATTCAGATTCACTCAGTGTGCAATTTATAGGCAGATGGAGTTAATCAAATAGAATTGCTCATTGATGAAGGGAAAGTAATCCACATCTCCTAGTAAATGGTATATGATATAGTAGCTTACAGCTTTCTCATTCACAGTTAGTGCTTGGACATATAGCTAGTGAAGTGCTTAAAGTATGGTTTTAGTCAGAAAGGCAGGCAAATTAGGCCAATAAATCTCTACAATATCTGTTTGATGATGCACTAAGTCATTAAAAGCAGCTGCATTGCAATGATTAGGATTTTCCTAATCAAGTGCATCTATAATAGGTATAATATCCAGATTTCCTAGGAAACAGAAACTAGAAGCTACAATGTTATTGATATTTTGGCATAGACACTAACTGAACTTTTCATCCAGACGTGGAATGTCTCTAAGTACTGCAACAAGTTATTGTCACCAGAATTAGGTTGGTTAAGGACATGGCTAACTGAGAGGCATAATTCTCAAATAAAAAGAAATAGTCAATTAGTACTGTTTCAATATGAGTAGAATAATCCTGAGTATAAAGACAAGTCTTCAATAGATGCCAGTATGCATCCCAGCTGGTTTTTGAGGCCACAATTATAGTATTGCCAAGTGATAATATATGGATGAGCATTTGCATATGACTAAAAATCTATGAGAAAGATTAACAAGCAACTAGCTAACCTTAGATTTGTTCTCTTTAGCTTGCTTTCTGCCAGGTGATTGATTAGTTACTCTTACTGTTGTACTTACTTCTAATATACTTTGGATTTCCCTCTGCCAGCTGTATGATCAGCTGCAACTTCCAGAGATTGCCCTTACATTGCCACAGTAAAATTAAGAAATCTTTGCTAACTCTTGTTGAGAATGATGGGAATAATGGAAATAAAAGCTTCAGAACAAGTATTAGTAAATTTTAAAACATCCTCAATCAATTTCTTGTTGCACATTGGCTTGCTAAAGGTTAACTGCATAGTCAGACTAACAGTAAGAAAAAATACACAAATATTCATTGTAAAGCAGCTTGAGATTAAGACTACTGTTATATCTTTATTAGCAGAAAGTTGTTCACCTGCACTCACTTTCAGGCCCTGGACACTAACCAGACCATCCCAATTGCCTGGGATACCAGGACCCTTGCCAACAACTCCAGGGACACACCCTCCATCAGCCTCAGCACCCCAGCACACCTTCCATCAACCCCCATCAATTCTGGCACCTACCTCACACCAAAATTCCCTGAGCAATCTGCCTGCCTGGCCTACTGACCCTGACCACCTACTAATCATCTGGCTTCCTGCATGGTTACTCCTGAACACCCTGCATGACCATCTCTGATGCCATTCAGTATCTCAGGCATACAGCCCCATGCACTAGCTCCAATCGACAACTCAGGACTTAACCTCCCTGACCTGGTCTCAGACCTCACTATTTAAATCCATAGATAATACTCTGTTATGGTAGTCTTGATATTACCTTTGCTGATACTCTGTTGTACTACCGATCCATACAAGCCTGTCTGTCTAACTTGTCTGCCAATCTACTTCTTTTCTCTCTAAGTCTCCTGGTCTTTCTAAGTCTCTTTTTTCCTTTTCACCTCAGTTTTCTAGTTCTTTTTCTTCCACCTCCGTGTATACCCCCTCCCACTTTCCTCAATCCTGGACTTAGAACCCTGACCCTCTCCTGCTCACTCCCTGGTACTCCATGCACTTCTCAGCACCCCATACCCCCTCAGGCCTGTCCTGAAACTCCCACTCTCTGTTTGGAACTGCTCCTTTAAATGTCAAGTCTGCCTAGTAAGGGCCTGCTTGCAATTGGAAGCCCCTGTAGTCAGTGGACCCTGACAGTCACCATTCAATAGATCTGAAATGATTGTCTCCATCTAGTGCATGAGCAGGAAAATTAGATTTTGTAGTGAATCTGATGTGCAAAACCTCACATATTATTATAAGGGTGATCTTTGGAAGCTATAGCTAAGTCATACAGCTAGCAGAAAGAGATTCAAAGTATATTTAGTATTCTCTACTTTGTGGTTACTACTACATATAGAACAGAATAAGTTGTCAAGAATGGCTAATAATAATGATGAGGTATCTAAGTTTGTATAGATGTAGCTACACACTCAGCAGAAGGAAATCCAAAGAGAATAACTCTAGAGATTCTCTATGCTGAAGGTAGCACTTCCAAGGCACTGAATGTGTGGAAGCTAATATACAGAACAATAGAAAGCCTCAACTCTAACCTTAAACAATGAAAATATAGAAATTGTCCAAATCTAAAAGTGGCTATGCTGAGAAATGGACAGAGAATCAGTGCAGCTAGAATTCTAAAAGTTGTACTAGCTGTAAGGGCAACCTCCAGAGGCTGTGGCTAATCACACAGCTGGCAGAGGGGAATCCAAAGTTTATTAGAAGGTAAGTATAACAGAGATAGTAGGTAGGTAATCACTTGGCAGAGGGAAATCCAAAGAGAACAAGTCTAAGATTCCCCAGAGCCAAGGGTCCAAAAATAGTGTTAAAAGTCACATGACCAGATTATATAAAGAACTGCTGGAGCAGTGGCAGAAGTCATGTGACCTGATTATGTAAAGAACTGCTGGGGCCTGTGCTTTGTCAGCAGCTGCTGGGATGCATGCTGACAAAGCACACAGCCACCAGCCAATCTGGACTAAAAGTAAGTAAATCAGTAGAATAAATGTAAGTATAGAAACACTGGAAAGAAGAGATAAGAAAAGAAAAAAAAGGGAGAGAACAGGAGGCACAGGAGTGTTCCCTGACACTAGCAAAGAGGACTTGAAGAAATGCATAAAGGAAAATTATAGTAGAGGTGGCCAAAGAAGAAGTAGAGGATAAGATGAAGAGATAAAATATATGCTGGAAGACTAATAGTAAATGAATCATATTCAGAGAACCAGCACAGCTAAAGTCCTAGAAGTAGTACTGGCTAGTAGGGCTTGAGGAAATGCATAAAAAAAATGATAGTAAAAGTAGTTAAAGGAGGATTAAAGAATGAGAAGAAGGGATGAAAAATGAGTCCTCTGACAATTGTCTCCTGAATACTGTGGAATGTACTTTGAATCCTGGAATCACAAAAAAAAACATGATGAAATGATTGACTTTACTCATTAAATTAGGAACAAACATTAGTATTTTGCTACAAAATCCTCAAAAGAATTGAGTATTTCAAAAAAACATTCCCATCATTATTCTCACTAGATAATTGGCTTAGAAGCCAAGACTTTATTTCTGATCCTTTATTAGGTAGCAACATGGCAGTCCACATAAGTTTTTCTTCTGAACTATTTATAAGAAAGATTAAGGGATCAAGCTCAAAAGAGATGAGTGTCTTTTTAAAAGTTGTTCAGTGTAGATTAAATAAAAAGGCTATTACAGTGCCCATAAATTTACAAGTGCAATGACTCAGTACCAGTATTGAGTTGTAGCAAAAAGCAGAATCATTGTAGTACTTGGTTAGAGTAATACTAATAGTTTTGGGGCTTTCTTGAAGACTTAGAAAATCTACTACAACTCCACACTAATGTCTTAAGAGATACTTGAGGTTGAGGTTGTTTTACTTTTGAAATATTGATATTCTCAATGTAGAGGTATTTTGTCACGACTCACTTTATTTTCCACTCCTCTGGTTGCACCCAACCCCAACCCTCCTCCCCCATCCCCAGCTCACCCACTGCCCCTCTGCCCATGCCCGATGCCACCCCACCTCCCAGACCCTGCACATCACCACTCCTACCCTGCATCAGTGGTGTATCAGCGGTGCATCATCTTCTTTCCCCATCTGGACTAGTACAATCTCAGGACCCACCTTCCCCATCCCACACCCCTAAAAGCCCACCAGCAGCTCTGGAGTATGCATACTATGCATTCTCTGGCCCCTCCTGAGTATATAAGGCTCTGGCCACCTTAGTCGGTTGCTAGACTTAGTATTAACAATGTCTCCTTACTTATCCGTTTCCTCTCTACTCTGTTTCTCTCTCTATCTCTCTCAATAAACTCTATTTCACTCCTCTCTCTGTCTAATCTTCAGTTTCTACTCCTCCTTTGTCCTCCTGCAACCTCTATATTCACTTCAGTTGCCTCTAACTGCCTTTGGACTACCTTGGAGTACTTCGGACTTCATGCCAAAGCCCTCTTCCAGCTCCGGATTACCTCAGAGTACTTCGGACTTCATGCCAAAGCCTCCTACCATCTCCGTTGTCCTTCCTAGCCCCTCTGACTAGTGGGTTCCTTGCTCTACAGAGAGCCCCCAGGTCAGCGATATTTGACATATTTCAACAAACTTCAGCCTAAGTGATTTACTCTCTGGAAACTACTAAACCTTTGCCTATCAATTGCCTGATTATTTTCTACTTTACTTGGGCTATTTATACCCCTACTATAGTGCACAGACCACTAGCTATTCATGACTTTGTGTTCCAGTCTTTCTAGTACCTCTAACATAATTGTTATACAATTTTCTATTTTTGGATGCCTGTTTCAGTGCCACCAACCAGCTTCCTGTGCTGTCATTCCTCTTTTTCTATTCTTAGCTTCTTCTGCACCATTTATCTTTTCTTCTTCTGTATTCTTCCATTCATAGTTTCAGGTTTCCCCTTTTAGCTCTTCCGTCCATTTATCCAGTCATCTCTTCATTTGTGCTTTTCCATTCATTTCTTCATTTATACTCTTCCATTCATCTCTTCATTTATACTCTTTTATTTATTTCTCTTTGATCTCCTTTCAGTTATGTTTTTTCTTCCTCCCAACATTCCAATCTGGTTATTTTTGGATCAGATCTCATTTTTGATCCAGATCACTCCAAATTGATGCCAATCCAT
>JAGGAT010001213.1:0-10309 GCA_017657195.1 Termitomyces sp. T70a | reverse complement strand
GAGTCTTGACAAGGGTGGGCGCTAAATTGTAATGTGGCGTGTGGCGGTGGTGACTGAAAGTGCCAGCTGTTGATCATCTGTCATCATTGAGTCGAATATGGACATATTCCAACTCGAAGAGGAAGGCTGAGCCGGCGGTGAGTTGCCGGTGGCGGCGGAGAATGCCAGCGGAGTGTGGAGCCTGTATGCAGGGGTGATGGCGTGGTTTTCATTAATCATCCGGTGGGAGCGGCACGTGCCGGTAGGGGTCGTGATGCGTCACGTGACCGAGACGCGTCGAGTTTGGAGGTAGTGGGATGCTCCTCGTGGGGAGGAGAGCCTGCGAGCTGGTGATGTCCGTGACTTCCCGTGGAGCAGGCGGCAAGGCTAACTGTTACGTGAGTAGTTTTGCCGTTGCCTGTAGGTGTTGTAGTTGGCTGTGAGTGTGCATCGGTGCTGCGAAGGGGACTTGCTCGTAGGGGGCTGCTGGAGTCTTGCCGTCTTGGGTCAGTATTAGTGCGTTAAAAGCTTAAAATGCATGGGGCTAAACCGGGGGCTCATCACCGTAAAAGCCAAGGTGTGTCTACAAACCAGGGCAGGTAGGTGTGGAAGGTGTATAAACTAACAGTGGCCGTAGGTGGGGCTAAGTCAGGTTTGACCACTCTCCCCATACCACACACTTCCAATCAAGTGTGTGGGAGGGGAGGGACCACCAATTCTTGGAGTGGCTTGGCATGCCACACCAAAAGACTACCATTGTCTGCTATGCTTAATCTTAATAGTGACTTACTTTCTATCTCAACAGGGTGCTTGTCTTCTGGCTCAAGGCTTCACATTTCTAAAAGGGGAGGGGCAAGCCACAAGCAGTCTCCCTGAGGATGGAGAGGTGATTATTGTAGGTGAACAGGGAATTAGAGGCCATAGTGAGCCTGGAGGTAATTAGAGGTTGTCAAATGCCCTGGGCAAGGATCAATGGCCCATCCCACTAGGTGCAGTCAACACACTAGGAATCCTAACTGCTTCAAGAAGCAGCCAAAGGTTGCAGTCTGCATTTGGCGCTTTAAGTACTACAAGAGACAAGACTCTCCTCCCTGAGCAGTCAGCTCTCACTCCAAGAACAACAGAAGGATCACAGTCAGTGAATCCAAAGCCAACAGTAGATCATGGCACCACTGGAGCTAATAAGTCATCTCCTTGCCCTCCTAGCACTTGCCAAAATGCAAGATGCAAAAGTAACAAGAATACAAAAGCCACTATAAAAGTGGCATCTATCAATATATGAGGATATGCCCAAGCAGGCCAGAAACACTCTAAATGGCTACATATAAATCAACTTGTAAGAGACAAAAAGATTGGCATCCTAGCAGTGCAAGAATTGCACCTTACAAGCGAAAGGAAAGACAAAATCGAGAAACTCTTTGCAAAGAGGCTAAAATTTCTTACCTCCCAGGATCCAGTCAACCCTGCTGGCCAGGAAGGAATTGCCATAGTTCTGAATAAAGATCTGACAAATACAAGAGATGCGCATCTCACTGAGATTGTGCCAAGGAGAGTAGCCATTCTGAGAACAAATTGGCACCACTTAGAGATTATATCAATCATGGTGATCTACACACCAAAGATCACAAGCTCTGGAACTGACAAAAATACACTGTTCTGGAAAGACATCAACAAATTCCTTGAAAATAACCCATGGACAAAGGTAGATCTACTAATGGGCAATTTCAACATGGTTGAGGACATGCTAGACCATATGCCAATGAGAAATGATGCAACCATGGCAAAAGAGGCTCTGAGTGAGGTCACAAGCAGATTGTGGTTGTTGATGAATAAAGAACAATGTTCCTCTTGAGAAAGGCATACACTTTCCTCCAAGAGGCAACCTGGGCAATCCAGAATTGACTGAATATATGCTACCGAGGAGGTTTTAAGAAATGCATCAGAATGGCAAATTGAAACCACAGGAGTGCCAGGCACCAACCACAAAATGGTTTCAGTAAAGGTTGCCCATCAAGACGCCCCATTGATCAGGTGAGGACGCTGGTCAATTCCACAGCATCTAATAAAAGACAAGCACATAAAAAGAACTGCCCATGAATTAGGGAGGGACATAATCAAGAAGATAGTGAGCAGACAAGCTGAAGGGAAATGTTCAGACATACTAAACCCACAAACAATCTACCAAAAATGGAAAGAAAACATAATTAAGGAAGCAAAATCCCAGGAGAAAATCATTACTCCTTGCTACACAAAGAAAATGAAGGAACTTTCAGATAGTCTAGTGAAAGAACTGAAGAACTCAGCCCAATCTGATGCCAAACAGGCAAAAGCAGTAGGGGAGATCAGAGTTAGGATGAAGGAACTGGAAAGCCAATGCCACATAAATGTGAGGACACAGGCAATGATTAGGAATAGACTTGAAGGCAAGACAGTGTGCAGATACTGGACCCAGATAAACAAGGAGTCTGAACCTAGAGATATAATTACTATGCTGAAAAAAGCCAACACTGAAGCAATAACCCAAGGAGGACACTACAAAACCCATTGGAAGAAGATGGCTGAACTGGCTAAGGAATACCATAATAAGCTGCAAAAAGAAAGATTAGAGGTAAACAATGCAATCAAATGGCAAAAAACAGATGATGTCCTCAGAAACGTTAGAACAAGGACCTCTGCAGACCAGAACATTTTCCTAGAGGAATTAATACAACACGATGAAGTTGTAAAAGCCCTGAAAAAATCTAAGAATAACTTTGCAGCTGGAATCAATGGCCTAAAATATGAGTTCTTCAAAACCCTGAATGAAAAACACATAGAAGACTCCAAGCTAAATAGACCATCCTTTGATATTGTTCTGCTCCTAACAAAAGTCTGCAAGGACATTCAGCAATTTGGAATGGTGGAAGGAACAGGATTTGCCAATGGCTGGATATGCCCATTGTACAAGAAAAACAACAGAACAGACATAGCCAACTATAGACCAATAATGTGTTTAAACACAGACTATAAAATCTTCACAAAAGTGTTGACAAATCATCTAGCAGATGTAGCTCCCTCACTTATTCATAAGAGCCAAGCTGGCTTTATTCAAGGTAGACAGATATCAGACCAGACTAAACTTATCCGAATAGTAATGGAGTTTGCAGAGGCAATGGAACAGAATGGCCTCATAATTGCTTTAGACCAAGAAAGGGCCTTGTCAGGAGACTCCCCTTCTCTTTTCTTTTTCTCATATCTATTCTCCCTGGTATTCCCATACTTACATTCTTCCATTGACTACTTATGTTTAGTCCGGAGTTTGGTCCGGAGTTTGGTCCGGAGTTTAGTCTGGAGTTTAGTCTGGAGCTAGCACAGCCACCAGACACGTGACCTATGTTTATTTTCTCGGACTCTGGCAGAGGGATCCTTAGACTTGTTCTCTTTGGATTCCCCTCTGCCAGGTATTTACCCACTTACTATTCTTGTTATACTTACCTTTTAATATACCTTTGGATTCCCCTCTGCCAGTTGTGTGATTAGCCACAACTCCCGGAGGTTGCCCTTACAGGCCTATGACAAGATTGACCATGACTATCTGTGGCTGATGCTGTCAAAGTTTGGAATCCCTGAATCATTTATAAATGTGATAAAATCAGTATATAGAGGTGCAAAGACACAAGTAATAATCAACAGCTTCCTAAGTTCACCTTGGAAAATAAAAAGAAGTGTTAGGCAGGGTAACCCACTGTCATGCCTATTCTTTGACTTGGCAATCAAACCCCTTGCAGCCACGCTTCAAGCATCTGACCTAAAAGGGTTTGAGATTCCAGGCTCCTGCAAGAAATTAATTGCAAACCTATTCACAGATGACATGACCACATTCCTGGCAGAAGAGAATAACATTGTGACACTGCAGGAAATCCTAGACAACTGGTGCATAGCTTCTTCAGCTAGATTCAATATGCAGAAGACTGAAGCAATACCAATTGGCACAAAAGCCTTCAGAAAAATTGTACAAAAAACAAGACAGACCTTGAATGCAATGGCTCCAATCCCAGACTTGTACCATATTGTTAGAGAAGAGGAGGCTGTGAGAATCCTGGGGGCCTGGTTTGGAAATGGCATGTCAGCAGAAGGCCAATGGTCCACAGTGATAAACAAGATAGACAGAGCTTTGGAATGATGGGAACAGAGTCACCCTACCATGGAAGGTAGATGACACATAGTGCAGATGGTTGTGGGGAGTATGACCCAATATCTGACTCAGGTGCAGGGCATGCCAAAGGACATTGAACACAAACTGGCAAAAAGAATATGCACCTTTGTATGGGACAAAAAGAGAAGTCCAGTAAGTGAGAACATATTATTTGAAGCAACTGAGTCTAGAGAGAGAGCACTTCTGGACATCAGAGCTTGAAACAAAGCAATAGCAGTAATGTGGCTAAAGTCATACTTGAACTTTGGCCCTGACAGACCATTATGGGCCCTAGTAGCTGATGCACTACTGGCCTTAAAGATTCCACAATCTGAAGAACATGTAGATGTAAAAGTATGTAAGAATTTCCTACTGCAAACATGGAAACTCTTTGCCAGGAAGTCAGCCAACATGTGTAACAATTTGGTGGAGCTCTAGAAAGTTGCAAAGGAATACAGGGTTTGCCCAGAAGAGCTAATGTTTGACAAGAGTATATCATGTGAGAGACCAATATGGTATCATAGGGAGGTGGATCAAAAGATAAGATACCTGAATCATGGCCCAAGTGATTGCTTGAAAAACAAACACAAGGTGATGACAGTGGGAGATGCAGAAGACATTGCAAGACACCTGAATTTTTTGGGCCACAGACCTATGGATGAATGTGAGTGCTCTGGATGCATGGAGTTAGAAGAGCAAATAGGGTGCAATAACCCACACAGTTGCATGATGAGAGCAAAACTACTCCTTGACATGCTCCCACCAAAATGGGATCCAAGATGCACACTGCCTGGCAGGCCTAGTGCAATTTTCCTATCAGCTTATGAAGAGGAGCAACAGAAAAGGGGAGATACCACTGAATAGAAACAGTTCAATGGCAAGCTAACAATGACTGGTTCACTAGCAGAAATATTTAGAATATTCACCCAAGGTGAAACATCTAATACCTTACCAAACATTGACCCCTTCATCCCCATGGAGGACAGTTCAACCCTGGCAACGGATGAGTCATGCCTCCACAATGGTGATGAGAATGCTTGCACAGGATCAGGAATCTATTACATTGAGGATGACATGAGAAACTTGAGTATTAAAGTCCCACAGAAGCTTGCACAGTCAAATCAGACAGGTGAACTCTTGGCACTCAAAGAAGCTGTTGAAGCAGCCCCTGCTGACTTAAACCTAGATATTGAGCTAGACTCCAAATATGTAATAAAGTTAGTCACTCAAGACATGATAAAAAATAAAGACTCAGAATACATAAAGACAGCAAATCATAGACTAGCAGAAGTGACAATAGACCACCTGAAATGTGACAAGACTAACCTGGGTCAAAGGACACAATGGACAAGAGAGAAATGAGAGTGCAGACAAACTGGCTAACAAAGCATTAAGTAAAGAACAACAAAATCCAGATTTGACTGTGGACCCTTCCCTGAAGGTGACAGGAGCAAAGGTATTGAAAATTATGCAAGCCCTGTCCTATAAAGCCATAAGAGCTAAGAAGAGCAGGAAAAAGGACACAACACGTGCAAAGATGGGGGCCAACCTAGAACACATCAAGGACTGTGCAGAGGAGTTGTTTGGGCTGCACCCAACTACTGCAAAAGTGTGGAAAAAACTGAGGAGTAAAGACTTCTCAAGACAAGAGAGATACTTCCTGTGGATGGCAACCCACAATGCATACATGGTAGGATCCCATTGGCTTAGATCAACTTTTGGCCATGATCTCCAGAAACGTGCTATGTGCAAATACTGCCAAGCTATAGAAACAATGGATTATATACTGACAAAGTGTGAATCCCCAGGCCAAGTGGAGATATAGGAAGCTGCAGAGGCTCTGTGAAAAAAGAAAGATAAGGAATTCTGGTACTAACCAGTGCTAAGAACAATCCTAGGTGCACCTCAGGCAGAATTCAGGTTGGAGGGAGGGGGCCCCCTCCCAGGCAAGGTGAGATTCTATAAGATCCTGATGATAGAATCAGCATACTTAGTTTGGAAACTAAGGTGCAAAAGAGTGATTCAAAATGAGGACACTCCATTCACCAAGATTGAAATACTGAACAGGTGGAAACACACCATAAATGAGGGATTGGCCACCAACCAAGGACTTTCAGACAGAAAATATAGCTGTAAGGCTATTAGAAAGAGAGTGATCCTGGAGACCTGGAAAGGTGTCCTTGAGGATAAACATAAACTACAAAGAGATTGGTCAGAACAAATTGGAGTTTTAGTGGGTATAAGACCCTTCTGTGATGCAGGGGAGAGTGAGAGAGAGGAAGGAGTAGGATGATGGAAGGAAGAAGCATCATTGGTTGAGATGTTCCTGAGTCCCACACTCAGTGTGTAAGGCATTTCCTTGACGATGATGATGAGCGGTAGAGTTAGATATCATTCATGGGTTTCTACCCCCTGTGTTGCCCATGGGTACCATGGAGACAACTTTGGCATCAGTCATGGTACTACTCCAAATGCCACACCAAAAAAAAAAATAAATAAAAGATAAAATTACTTCAACTTGTCTTTAATCTGTCCCAGGCTATTGACTCCTATTCCTTTAGTCACCAGACAAGCAGCATGCCAATAAAGAGCCACAGTACTATTACTAGGTGCTCTCCAAGCCACTCCTCTGCCTATCAGCCCTCCCTAGAACAAATTCATGATGCCTGAAGAGGATTTGTTTCCAATATCCAGTGAAGCTGAGACATCTGCCATACTTATCCTGTCATTGCCATTCTGCTTGTCTGAGTCATCAAGCAACCTAGAGTTATTGTCATCTGAGAATGAACTCATTACTTTCCATCAAATCAACCCTGAAACATGATCACTTGGCACCTATTGACAACCAATAGTCATCATCAATCAAAAAATTATATCAGCTACACTAGTACTCACATTCAACCCCAATGCCAAAGATAAGTGTCTCTTGGAAGAAGTAAAGATCATGCAGCTTAAGGAGTGCCCAATGCTCACAGAGGGCCACATCAATAACTACTTGTTTCAATAGTGGTCTATTGCATATCATCAATACAAGAAGCATTCTGGAAAGAAATCTGCTGAGATCATTGCTTATGTCACAGATGGAATGTTAGGGCCCTGATTTGTTGCCTGGTACCACACCAACCAGTCAAGGATTGATGCAATGATACTTGAGCAATACCTTGAGAAATTTCAAAAATTTGCCTTACCACATAACTAGCAGACAAAGGTCTGCAATACTATTCTCAGCTCATACCAAGAAGGTGCTTCATTCATGGAATGAGTTGTGGTCATACAAAACTTAAATGCCCAACTTGAGAAAATGAAGTCTGAGCATACCTTGAGTGAATTGTCACTCAAGGTGCACTTTGAATCACACATGCATCCTGACCTACACAGGAAGGTGGATGCAAAAAAATTCAAGCTTTCAGCACTTGCTGACTGGATTGCAGAGGTGACTGAGTTGGACAAAGAGCTGGCTGAGGATTGGGCTCAGACCCAGGCAATGATTGATGCTAGCAATGCAGAGAGGGCTAAATGCAAGCCTCTTGTTGAGAGAATGGAATTTTAGAATTGCCATCATGGGTCTTGAGCACATCTCCTGTGACCTCCAGGACCAATACTCCTTGCTTCAGACTCACCAAACTCACTGACAAAGAAAAAAAGTTGCTATCTGAGCACCAGAGATGCACAAGATGTTGAATCTTCTACTGCAATCAGGCAACTCAGATGTGTGTCCTATAAAAATCACAAACTCCTGGTCTGATCCAAAAACTACCAAGATGCTCATGCTGACTATGGCTCTCACTGCCAAACCCAAAAATTTTGCTAGGCTAGCATATGTTGAACCTACAGGAGACAAGGAAATGAGAGACAAAGACATGGATGAATCTTACACATATGCCATCACATCTTCATCTGGCACAGAAGCCCTGCTATTGGCACCTCACATGACAGCAATGTTGGAGGTGATGAGGCCTGCAGTTTCTTCCTTTACTCTAGTTATCAGAGCAATCTTGGACAATGGATGCCTATCCACAGTGATTAGCAAGGACCTCATCTCAAAGCTTGGATTATGCTATTTTCCACTAGCAAAACATGAAGACAACTTAACTTCACTCACAGACTCACTCTTGAGGTGTACTGAGTATGTGCAACTGGAAGCAACAGTGAGACATGGGGCCTGGAAATTGAAGGTGTTCAGGGCTAAGGTAAATGTTGGACTCCCTATACCACTTCTACTAGGAATTCCATTTCTGTTAGCTGCACACCATGTCTTAGACATTGAAGCAAATACTGTAAGGGCAACCTCCAGAGGCTGTGGCTAATCACACAGCTGGCAGAGGGGAATCCAAAGTATATTAGAAGGTAAATATAACTGTCAGGTTCTGCTGACTACGGAGGCTTCCAACTACAAGCAGGTCCTTACTAGGCAGACTCAATGTCTGAAGGTACTGCTCCGGGCAGAGGACAGGGTCTCCGGAGGTAGTCCAGGATGGGGTGGGATACTCCGGGGGTGCGCAGAGTACCGAGAGGTGAGCAGAGTTCCAGGCAAATTCCAGGGACAAGGGAGGTGAAGAGGAAGGCATGCAGGAGTGAAGAGAGAAGAACCGGAAGACTGAGGTGAGGGGAGAGAGAGAGATATAGAGATTTAGAGAGACCAGGAGACTTTAGCGAAGAAAAAGAAGTGGATTGGCAGATAATCTCAACAGACAGGCTTGTACAAGACAGTAGTATGACAAAGTAAGGACAAAGGTAATATCAAGACTACTCTAGCGGAGTGCTACCTACACATTTAAATAGTGAGGTCTGGGACCGGCTTAGAGAGGTTTTAGTCCCGGGGGTGGTGATCAGTGCATGGGGGTACTGAATGGCAGCAGAGGTGATCATGCAGGGTATTCAGGGGTGGTTGTGCAGGAAGCCAGATGATTGGTGGATAGTTGGGTCGGTAGGCTGGATAGGAGGGTTGATCAGGGGATTTTGGGGTGAGGCAGGCGCCAGGGTTGTGATGGGGAGTTGATGGGAGTTATGCCAGGGTGCCAGAGCTGATGGGAGGTGTGCCGGGGCTGATAGGGGTGTGTCCCTTGGGTTGTTGGCAAGGGTCCTGTTGTCTCAGAGCAGTTGGGATGATCTGGTGAGCGTCCAGGCTTAGTACTAGTGCAGGTCATGACAATAACAAGGATAGTAAGTAGTTAATCACTTGGCAGAGGGGAATCCAAAAAGAACAAGCCTAAGATTCCCCAGAGCCAAGGGTCCAAAAATAGTGTTAAAGGTCACGTGGCCTGATTATGTAAGTGTCCACTGGGGCAAGTGCTTTGTCAGCAGTTGCTGGGACAAATACTTACAAAGCACACAGCCACCAGCTAACCCAGACTAAAGGTAAGTAAATCAATAGAATAAATGTAAGTGTGGAGACATTGGAAATAAAAAAGGAAAAAGGAAGAGAGAAGGAGAGAAAAGGGAGTGTCCCCTGACATCACTCCCCCCTAGAGTGCATTGACTTGATGCATGGGGTAGAACAGGTCCCAGATGGCCTGATTGGTTGGAAAGACAGGGTAGATGCCTCTGATGATGTGGGGTGCATTGGAGTGCATGTGGTGGAACTCCCAGATGAGGGCGGGTGCATGGACATTATCAGCTGGCTCCTAAAAAAATGTCTTCAATATCATAGCCCTTCCATTTAACCTTGTACTGGAGTTTGCAGTGGAATAGACGGCTGTCTAGGATCTTCTCTACCTCATACTCTGGGCCATTGGCTGCTAAGATTGGGGATGGTGGTGGTGGTGCCCATCATCTGGGTATGGGGTTGTCTGGAGCTGGTAGGAGTTTGACTATGTTGAAAACTGAGTGCAATTGACACATGCCAGGGGGCAGACAGAGTTGGTAAGCTAAGAGTCCTACCTGCCTTTTCACTACATATGGTTCCAGTTGGTGGTAAGACAGCTTCTTGGATGGCTGAGTAGTGGCAATGTCTGATCCGTCCAGGTAGACACGGTCTCCAGGCTTGTATGTAGGCGTTGGGAGTCATCCGTGATCATAGTACCAGGCCATGTTGTCCTTGGCCTTGGTCAGGGCTGCCTTGGCTTCCTGTAAGGGTGACCTTTGGAAGCTATGGCTCAGTCACACAGCTGGCAAAGGGAGATTCAAAGTGTATTAGTGTATGTATAAGTAATAGAA
>JAGGAT010001212.1:0-10314 GCA_017657195.1 Termitomyces sp. T70a | reverse complement strand
TTTTACTAGAGAAAAAGTATAAATTTTCCATAGAAAAATGCAAAAAGAAATATGTGATGACTTTCAATATCTGTTGAGAAGCTCAATATGATTTTTTTTCTAAAATAAATATGCAATGAAATATTTTAAAGATTTCCATGCTATTTTTTTCAACAACATATTAGTAAAGAAATATAATTTTTATGTTAGAAACAGTTCAGAAAAAGGTATAAATTTTTCTAATTTTTGCAGCAAGAGATTGCTTACATATTTTCTAGGGAAAAACAACATAGAAGTAGCATGACAGCTTTCCTTGTCCATTTTTCCAGAGGAAACAGGTTCTGCTGCCAGCAGTGTGAGCAGATCAAAATTTTGTGTGGCCAAAGCATTGCACAACTACCTGGGACAGCATCATTGAGGGAAACTCGTCAAGAACTCTAGTTGGCGTTTAGTTGGTTGGATGGTGTTATTGAGGGGGGTTTGTCAACAACAGTGAGTTGTTGTATCTAGTTGGTTGAGAGGAACTCATCAGCAATGGTGCATGTCTGGTTGACGACTAGTTGGTTGGACAGCGTCATCAAGGGGGGTTTGTCAACCATGGTGAGTTGCTGTGTCTGGTTGAGGCTTGGTTGGTCATTGTTGTGCTCCAGTTTGGCAACATAGGACAGAGAGTCGTGAGCCTGAAGCTTGTCAATTCTGTATGGTCACAGAAAAATCTCAACACTGACCTGTGACAGATGGATAGAAATAGTGGACCCTAGGTAGATGTTATCATACATGATTTCAACATTTGGCATTGTGGTTAGCTCTGTGCTGGTACATTTGAGCTAAAAGGTTGGCATTGTGATGGGGTTATGAGAAAGAGTGTTTGTTTGTGATCATTTGGATACTAAAACAACTCCAGATACTGATGAGCTAGACATCCTCCTCAGCATCAACAATGAAACTAATGCTAACCCAAACCTCTTTGTTCCCTTTCCATTTTCCTGAGCCCACTGCCGTTTGTTTTCTCAGACTGGTTTTCTGCACACTGTGTCCATCCTCAATTTACTTTGTCAAACCCTCCACCCATCCTCCACCTGCCCTCCACAGCCCAAAAAACCCTGGGACATGACCAAATGCTGTGTCGCACCCTTCATCTATTCCAATGAAGCATAAAAAAATGCTTGAAATTTGGTTTTCCCCACCACTTATCCTCCACCTGCCTTCCACTGCTTCAAAAGCTCCAGAACATGACCAAATGCTGTGTTATACCCTCCATCTATCCCAACAAAGCATAAAAAATGCTTCATCAAACTCGAAAATTTGCTCCACAGGATACTCAATGTTGGAAAGTTGGGTTCAATATCTATCTTTGGAAAGTAACAATACTGCAATATTCAAGATGCCTATCAAAAGGGTGGCTGGGTGGATCAGGCAGCATAGCATTGGAGAGATTCCACTCTGTCCTGTAAACAAGATGTCAGTTACAAGCACAATTCTTGGTCTGTGACAATTCAAACTCAGAAGCCAGCCCCATCCACTTCCTTGAATAGCAGCAGTTTTGGCATTGAACATTTTCTTGAATGCTTCAACAGAGCCAAAGTCATGCTTGATAGTGAATTTTAGAGGACCACTCTCAAGCTTGCCACCTTTGGCATTCATAGAAGTGAGGTTCTTCCAGAAAAGAGAATGGTTGATGTGACCTAATTGATGGAAGATGATGAACTTGTGGTCCATGTAATCAAAGAATATATGTACTGCCACCATTGAATTTCAGCGCTGCATGCAGCACAATTTTCTCTTTGGGTGATTCTGCCTTAGCATATGCTTCTCCCATGGCATTGAGTTCCTTCACATATGTCTGATCTGTTTACATTAAACAAGCTCTTTCTGCCATTCATTTGGCCTATGCTCATCTTGACCAATCTCTTAGTTAACTGGTGTTTGCCAAGTCCCTAGTTCATGACTCCTCCATTGACCTAATTTTTGTCACCATGGTATTAATTCAGAATGGTTCTGGTACATTCACAATCAGTCCCTAAGTCTGCATTCACCAAAAGTAATGCTCACAAAATTTGCATGAACTCTACCAACAGTTTCTCAATACATGGCTGCTATTACCAAGCCCAGTTCTGACAATCATTCCAAAGTGTTCTCCACCAGAATGGCCTACAAAGTTATTTCTCCTTGTGTGTTTGAATATTCAAAAGAGTATCGCTCAATGAGGTCAATTACTGTCAATGCCAGTAACATGGAAGGATGTGCAGATGTGCGACTTCCAGAGGATTACAATCATAGGAGCTTCATTGCACATCCAGTTTTTATGGACACCCAGTTTTGACAGACACATTGCTTCATGTGGCTGGTTTTGTGGCAAACCTTCAGGGCAGTGCCAATGACATGTTCATCTGCAGTGAGGTTGATAGTGCTAAGATACTTCCCCACGTAATTGACAATGACGTGTCATACACAGTAACTGTTGAGTATCAGAAAATGGAATGGTGCCTGCCAACGCCTATGCCATTCTCTCTGGGAAACCAACAAGGATTGTTACTCATATCAAGGGCATGCAATTCCATCATGTTCGACTTGACAGGTTCAAGAGCAGGCTATCTTTAGCCTCAAGACATAATATCCATCACCAGCCACCTTCTCGTCATCCTCCAAGGTAGAACAAATTCCATCTGTTATGCTTCTCTCAAACGTCCATAGTATTGTGATCAATCTTGTATCAGAAACCTGCAGTCTTGCTACTCAAGATCTTGATATACACATGGATTTAGCATCTCTCAGCATTGATTCTCTAATGTCCATCCAGCTATTTGGCCAGCTTCTTTGAAAGGGAATGTCTGTTGCACCAATGCTTTTCTACATCCGGGCTCACCAAAACGCTGCAGAGTTGCATCAAAATCATTGCATAAGGCCAAGACTCCATCCTCTAGTCTTCTAAGAGTAGGTCCCATGTCATCACTGTCATAGACAATGCTGTTGTCATCATCTTTGTAGTCTTTGTTGTCACTGCCACCACCATTATCATGAGCAGCAGCCCCATCTTAGAGTCTCCTAGTGAGCTGGGAATATGGCTGAGTCACATCATTTGAAGGAGTGCTCTTGTCATCCTCTCTGGTCCCTTGAAATCTTGAACTCTTCACTATTTGGGGAGTGGTAGACAATTAAAAAGAGCTGTGAAAGTGAGTAGAAGCAGTGAGAACCAGTTTTTCTTGAATTTTGGGCAACAAAGTGGGCTGGTAATTCAATCGACCAGTTCTAGGAAGCATGTCCATCCGTACAAAGTCATTATGGTTGTGTTGCTTGGACTTTTTGAGTCACAATTGTAGATGGCAAGCAAACACTCTCAGAATGAGGACTGGTGACATGTAGGACAGCATTGAAAATTTCCAAGAGGTCTGTAATTGCTGCACTTGCTGAGCAGGACTCAAGCAAACAATTTGGTTTCAAAGCAGTAGATGGTCATTAGGAGCCTCACTTGAAATGTAAGGTGAATACATTGAATCATTAGCAAGAGAAGTTCTCACAGTTCTACTACTACCAAGAGTACAGAAGACAACAGTGTCAGATGATGCACATGAATGTGAGGAGCCTTTGAATGGCAAAGAATGGGGACTCATTCCAAACAGCTTGAGAAAAGTACAAGTCAGAAATTTGATAATTGAAGATAGTATGAATTTACTCAGTAGTTGACTGACATTGATGGGTCGGGCAAACTTTCTTTCTGTCAATAAGATCTTCCATCAGCAAAGTTGAAGATGGTTTGTTGCTGCACTTTGTAATGAGCAGGCCTTGAGTTGGTGGTACTGGGCATGTCATTTCCATTGATAGGCTTTGGTCGCTGTCATCCTCAGATTCTGTATTGGATTCACATCCATTTTGGTCTGCAACGTTGAGTACAACATCCTTATCTGAAGGATGTTCAGCAGCAGAGGGCTCAGCTTGCGCTGTTTCATTTGATTGTGCTGGATGCATAGATACCTCCCTTCCAAAGCAGAAATCCTCTGTTTAAGCTTAGTAACAGAGTCTTCATGAGTACTCTTTTTCTGTGACAGAGGGAGTGAAAACCCAAGGGAGTAAAAAAATGAAAGACATACAATGCTGAGCTTGCCAACCAACTTTTGCACTTGATCAAGTTGTAAATGTGCCTCTTGCATCTGTTTCAGTGCTTGATCACATTGAACTTGAAGATTGCCTTGTTCAATTTGGATAGCTTGGTGTGCTGCTTGAAGAGCTGACAATTGATCCTGAAGCACCTAACATTGAGAAATAAGGTAAGAACAAGAGAAAGCAGGAAGTGAACAACTGATGCCTCTGTTGCAGACTGCATACTGGTATCTGACTCTACAGACTTCAAAGCTTCCAGCTTAACCTGAGAAAAAAGGTGTTTTAGTTGATTGGAATGACAAGAAATGGTATGCCAGAGGCTTATTGCATTCTCTTGAACTTTCTTCCATTCTGTCAATAATTCCTCCTAGTGTCAACTCAGAGTGTTTTGATGGGTGTTCTAAAGACTCATCAATTGACTCTGAAGATCTTGAATAGTGGCCTAACAACAAGGAATCAACAGAGAAGGGAAAAGCACATGAATCAGTTGCTGACAGAAGCCTTTGCAGACTGCATGCTCATTTCTGATTGTATGTCTTTTGACACTGCTAACTCAGCCTGACAAAAGTGTCAGAGCAAAAATGATGAGAAGTCAATGGGCAAACACTTACTGTGTTCTGTTGGAGAAGCCCCTCTTTAACAGATATTTCAATTTCCAGAGTCTGTTGCTCTTCCTTTGCAATTGACTCTGAAGACTTTGAATGGTCACCTAAGTATTGGATAGTAAGCAGAGAATAAAAGCAGACAAAGAATGATCAACTGATGATTTGAGAGACTGTGCTCTCAGCTCCGACTCAACAGATTTTAATGCTGCCAACTCAACCTGAGGAAATGTTCAAGCTGAAATGACGAAAAGCTGATTGATGAAGGTGTACTGTTTTCTCTTGAAGAGACTTCTTTTCAGCAGATAATTGTGCTTCAAGACTCTCCTTTTCCATTTTGGTTGTTTGCAGTTGACTCATAGTCATTTTGTGGATCCACTGAAGATTCAAGAACTGACTCTGGAGATTTTAAATGGTTGTCTAACAACAAAGGATGAGCACAGAACACAGACAGATAGAGAATGACTAACCAATGCCTCTGTAGACTGCATTTTCTGTGCCCTCTCAACCAACTCGAGCTGGCCTTGAGTGATTTGATGAGTCTGCTCAAGATTTTGTATGGCTGCCTAAGATCCAGGATTTAACAGGGAGCAAAAAGAGGCAATAAATAGTGACTCACTGTTGACTCTTCAGACTGGGCTTCCAACTTTGCCTGAAAGTCAGATATGACAATCTTAGCGGCATCCAGTTCAGCCTGAGAAGTTGTTTGAGGTTAGAATGATGATTTATTCACTTATCTTGATAGGCACTCACAATTTTCTCATTGAGTTTGTTCTGGTCTGCAGCCATACACTCTTGAAGACTCTTTTGCTCTCTTTCAACTGACTCCAGTTGTTCCAAAGTATTTTGATGAGTTTCCTGAAGGGTTGACAATTGAATCTTCAGATGTCCAATGGTAGCAACAAGAGTCTCTTTCTTATTCATAGTGTTATCAAGATCACCCTTGATTTGTTTCAAATCCAATTGAATACAAAAGCTTGAATTAATGAAACAGGTTGCTTCTCTTAAATACTCTACTAGTTCATCGAACAGTTTTTCTTTGTTGTATGTCTCCTTAAAAAGTATGTAGTGGAAGTGCAAAATTACATTGAAGCATATTGCACTCTCCTTGCAATAGTAGTAGCTGTTGCATGCTGTTTTCCATCTGGTCCTAAAGAGGCTCAATACATTTTAAAAAGGGTAGAGCACAAGTATTACAACCCACCTTATATTCCTCTAACAACACTGCTTCAGCATCCCTTTGATGTTGCTGCTTGGCTCAAAGGATGGTCAGTTGCTTTGAAGAAGAGGCGCACTCTGCGGTGAAAGTCTGCACCAGAATAGTCATTGCTACTAGGACTCTTTGCATGTAAAATCTAATGTTTTTCTCCTTGGCAACCTCATTGTTATGAGGATGATCAGCGTAAGCTTGAAGCTGCGCAACTTGTTCTGCACTGTCTTTCAATTGTATTGTCTTGCATTGCAAGTTAGAGCATTGAGCGTTGAGGGTGTGCTCAGGTTTGGTGTGGGACTTTCAATCTGGGTATGGATGATGTCATTTCTGACAGATTTATGCAAGAATGACATACCTTGGCAAGACATTTCTGTCTTTGACTTGATTCTGCGGTCTTCTTGGCAAGCTAGCAAATCAATGAGTACAGATTCTTCAACAACTTGCGCAGAGCTCACCTGCTGCTCCAGAAAGAGAATCTGGAGCTTCAGCAAAGCAGTGTCATTATTGTCTTGATCTGAGCTCTTATCCAAGCCCTACAAGTGACAAGTCAAACAAGGATGGCTGGATGAATGAGCAACCCACTGTATATAGAACTAGTTCATGGCAGCTGGTTGATTCTTCATTTTCTTGTCAACATTTCTTAGAAGGAGCATCATTGACATGACCGATGATGTGCCCAAAATTTAGCTAAATGCTTTCTTAGTAAGCTGCACTTAGCCTTGTTTCATGTTGGGCTCGCGAAGCGTTGAGGGAGTCCCGGGCAGGTCCCAGTTACTCGATCCTAGAGTGTGATGTAAAGTGACAAGGATGTTGCCGTCAATTGACGGCAGGCGGTAAGAGTTCAAGAAGGACAGTAGACGATACATAATAAGCTTACAAAGCTTCTAATCTTTACTGTCGGCGCTAAGAAGTGGCAAGTGTTGGTGCCAACGACAAAGGTGTACTTGTATAGTACCGTTCAAGACATGGAATGAAGGCTGCACTGAGAACCTTTGTCGGAGATGGAGAAAGGCAGAGTCACTAATTGCTTAGCGCCTCGAGCGAGCTCTTAGAGATCTGGACTTGGGCGTAAAGGTGCTGGGTGCAATTCAATGATTCTCTACTGACAAATGGTAAGGTATTTATAGTAAGTAATGGCGGCGACCTAGTGAAGGGTCGGCAACGACTCTAATAGTTGCCGCTAATGAAATGTAAGTGAAAAGTCCAATAATAAGACTATAAAAAAGGTAAATGATATCCAGGAAGCGTCATGCAGGCAGTTAGCTTGGGCATGCTGCCACATAACGTGCAGGGCGTCAATCAAAGTCTTAACAAGGGTGGGCGCTAAATTGTAATGTGGTGTGTGGTGGTGGTGATTGAAAGTGCCAGCTGTTGATCATCTGTCATCATTGAGTCAAATATGGACATATTCCGACTCGAAGAGGAAGGCCGAGCTGGCGGTGATCTGCTGATGGCGGCAGGAAGTGCTGGCAGAGTGTGGAAGCGGGGGTGATGGCGTGGCTTTCATTAATCATCCTAGTGGGGGCGGCACATGCAGGTAGAGGGCGTGATGTGTCACATGACCAGGACATGTCGAGTTTTGAGGTAGTGGGATGCTCCTCACGAAGAGGAGAGCCTGCAAGCTGGTGATGTCCATGACTTCCCGTGGAGCAGGCGGCAAGGCTGACTGTCACATGAGTGGTTCTACCATTGCCTGTAAATGTTGTAGTTGGCTGCGAGGATGCGTCAGTGCTGTGTGGGGGACTTGTTCATAGGGGGCTGCTGGGGTCTTGCTGCCTTGGGTCAGTGCTGGTGCGTTAAAGGCTTAAAATGTGTTGGGCCAAACCGGGGGCTCATCACCGCCTCCTTCTTTGCTTTGCTTGTTGACCATCATTTTAATATGTTTGGGTAACAGGGAACATTTATGGAATAGAAGTTCCTCTTGGGAGTCTACAGACATCATAGAAGACAATTTCTGCAATGCAGACAAAACACCTGACAAGGGCCCTGTAGTTGACAACAATAGATCCTTGATGATAGTAGACATTAATCCTGATCTGTTTGAAGGCTTGGGTAACAGGGGACATTTAAAGAACAGAGGTTCCTCTTTGAAAAACAAAGGACATGACCACATAAAATCTGCTTGCTTACCCTCTCAGACAGAAATATTGCTTGTTTCCTTCCTTGTTGAACTTGCAATGCGCTCATTGCTACTGCATATTAATTGACATGATGGTCAATACTTTGGAACCATTCACCCCTACCACACACGTGAGCAGCTTTCTTATTTGTGATCAATTGTATGATGTTGATCCAGGATAGAACTATACAATGGTTCTTGGTGGGCATTTTTATGGTGCATTGCATATACTACCTATCACCAAGAGAGTTCAATGTCAAACCAATTGTTGTGGGAGGCGACCACACCTCAAGTTTATCCTTACCAACCACAAAGTCCAGCCCCATATCCACCATGTCCTTGTCACTATCACAGGTGACCACAAAATAGCTCAGTTCCATCTGTTTTTCAAGAACTATGTGAACTTACCAGTTAACCATCAGATTTTACCATGGGCAGCAGAAAGCTGGTGAGGTGACATTTTTGTCTTGAAAAAGGGGAAGGAAAAAGAATTTGTGAATATCAAAGCTGTGGACAATACTCTTGCCAACTTTGCCATGTGTTGGTACATATTGGTCTTTCATCCATCTCTTTCATGTGAGTTGATTTGGAAACCATGTAGTTTTGTAGGCAGGGCACATCAGGGTTGACTCTATATCCCCAAAAACTTAACATTCTGTTTCCCTTGATGGTTGACCCAGTTGTCAGTTACAAATAGATTAGATTATGAGTTCACATATGCTGTATATATACATGTAACAATAGTATGACCCTGGTATTCTTGGGATATGACTTTGATTATTTTAAAAGATCCTATTTGATAAATGATTGTGATCATGACTCCATAGTGTCTTGGATGCAACAAATCTCTTTGTTGCCACATAAGAGATCACACCATTTCTTTGAGCTGATGGGCCCTCAAGAATTTGTTTGAGAAATGGTATTCATGATCTCAGCCAGTTGTTTAGTGAGGATATACTTGCGATTTCCATTCCAGCATCCATATTCTTCCCCACTAGCTTCAGAGGTCATTATTGTGGGAAACCAAGAGTGGAGCACCATTTGATGAACTGGAAATTTGATAACAGAAGAAAAATCTCACTGGTGTGACATACATACATACCAGAAATAAGGTTGAACTCCAATTCAGTCAGAGTGTCGTCAATGAATCTTCTATTAGTTTTTGGGTTGTGAATTCTGAGCATTGTGTTTGGGACTGATGACCAACCCATAGGACCTTGAAGGACTGTCAAAAAACTAACAACAAATGCACTCAATCATCAAATAAAACCCCCTTGCATCAATGCAGTGTGCACACAAGGTTGATTCAAAACAGACTTCTATTGCCTCAGATAAGAATTGTAATCCTCTATCCCAAATAAAGAATCAGACAATTGCATAGGTAAGACAGAAGGTAGCAGGGATTGGTGTGGTGCTCTAGAAGCAAGTTTAGAAGGAAAACAAGTTTGAAATGGGATTCCATGCTGGAAGAGATACTCAGCAATATCTGATTTGTGAGGCTCTGAAAGAACAGCAGCATGCTGGAGGGGATGAACATGGGGCACATTGAGACACTTGGATTCCAAAAGATGCGCTGGCTGATGTGAAGGACTGAGAACTCTTGGGACCTTAGTATTGTCATATGGAGGCTTTGGTGGATTCTTCTGGGAAAGCATAAAATTCCTCAAACTTAGCCTTGTAATTGTGTTCGCTAGGACCAAATTCCTTGCAGCAATCCCACTCATTTGAGAATAAATTGTAGCACCTCTGTGCCTCACTATATTGTCTGAGTGTTTCTTCTCTATCCACCTTGCACACTTGAATGCAGCACCACACATTTTCATCTTCCTCACTATGAGACCATTCAAAGACTTTAGCACTGACTGTTGGTGGCCATTGCTCTCTGTTCAAATGGGTCTGTTGAGCAGCAGCAGTCTCACACAAGAGATGTCAAGCATTACACTGTAGTACTTGGTTAGAGTAATACTAATAGTTCTGGGGCTTTTTTGAAGACTTAAAAAATACACTTCTAATTCCACACTGATGTCTTGAAAGATGCTTGTGTATTGAGGTGATTTACCCTCAAAATATTACTATTCTGAATGTAGAGGTGTTTTAACAAACTCCAGCCTAAGTGATTCACTCCCTGGGAACCACTGAGCCTTTGCCTATCAATTGCCTGTCTATTTGCTACTCTACTTGGGCTATTTATACCTCTTTCTACAGTGCACAGACCACTTTCTCCATCTGACTTTTGGTTTCAGACTTCCCATTATTTCCAACATAACTGTTATCCCATTTCCCACTTTTGGATGCCTGTTTTG